>SKCR01018017.1:0-130701 GCA_019454045.1 Zanthoxylum bungeanum | reverse complement strand
TGCTGTAATCCGGTGAACGGAATGCGTGTTCTCTTTGTGGTATATCCGAATGGACGGTAGTGCGGTTTGCACTCGAGATACAATGCCACATACTATTTAAGAGACACACATATTTCGTTTCATCCAAACATGTATGCGAGCATGATTTAGTCTAGTTGTTATTTATTTTTTTAAGCATGATTTAGTCTAGTATGTTATTTATTTTTTAGCATGATTTAGTTGTTTATTTTTAAGCATGGTTAGAATATTTTGCGTTGGGATTTGCATTATGTTTAGGTTGTTATTTGCTTGCCGTATTATATGATTAAAGTATGAGATTTTCGTGTGTTATTGTATGTTTGCCGTGGTGATAACATACTTTTCAAGCATGCAAACTTAGACATATGATTTATCTTTATAAACATGAACTAGATATAGGTTGGTCTTAAGCATGTTGCGTAGATGCGGTGAGATATTGCACAAATCACATCATTACAAGTGACATTAAGTAAGGGACCATTCCGAATCCAACGGTTTGAGGTCTTCCCTTGCGAGGGGTGAGTGCGGCCTTAAATCTTTGTCCCGGTTCACACCGGGTGGCGACTCCATGTTATTTCTCTGGTTTAGTTCCCCGCAAGCTATTCCATACTCCCAACTAGGCCGCGAACCTAGAACAAGCGCGTCGCCGTTTTTGTGTCCTACAATACTGTATCATTCCAGGCTTAAAGTCTATGTGTGGTACATTAGGAGAAACATGATGCACGATGGTGTAGCTGTGCGAGTGGGATGGAGGTACTCTTCAAGAGTCCTCATAAGTGGTCTCTCATACTCACTCATGCTGTGTGTGCTAGATGTAGATGGTGTGGTAAAAATATATCAAATAGACTTTTTGAGTCTGAGTTTTCCTCTTCATCCTAACAAATCTACCAAACTTATCCATATGTCTAGGCATACAATTAAACATAAATAAAACTAGAAACAAAAATAAAAGAATAAACTAAAAATAAAGAAATAAAGAAATCAAAATTCAAAATTAAAATAAAATTGAAATAAATAAAATAAATAAGTAAATAATATAAAAAAATAAGATTGAACGAAGTTACCGCTTTTGTTGTTGATCAAGCAAACATGCTCCTTTTTCTTGTAAACCGTCTCTCCGGCAACATCGCCAAATTTTGACTACGCCCAAAAAGTACTTGCGGTTATCATAGTATAGTTGGGGTGTCGATTCCTCAGACAAATGGTTACAAGGACTGATTTTCTTAAACAAAACGTTTAACAGTAATTTAATGAAAAGATAGGTTGAATTGATAATTTAAAGTAAAGATTAAGAGAAAAACGTAAAATATCAATAGAGAGAGGGAGCAAAGCATCGAGAATCCCATTGTATCAAATTCCTATATCTCTTATTACCTTATATGATTCTTTAATATCAATTAAAGGATTCCATCCCAAACCAACAATCAAAATATTCATTCTAAGTCTATTAAATTCTAAAGTAATTGATGATTTATTTTCTCTATGTTAAAAGCGCACAAAGTCATCGTTACGACTTATCTAGTGTAGGCACTGAATTTTGCATATAAGTCGCGGAAGTCGCGGGAAACAGACGTCAGAAGGAAAGAGTCAGAAATTGATACCTTGTTAGATTTAATTTGTTTTCTTAGTTCGGGTTCTCTCGTTGGACCTCTGTTTCAAAACACTTCTTTGGCCCAAAATCCCCCCGCAACCCCACACTAAGCCCACCAAAACACTAAGTCCAGAAAACCAAACCAAATCACACACCAAGCCTACCAAGAGACTACTCCCCACCCCACCTTTCCACAAAAGTCACCCCACCACCAAACAAACAACCCCACGCCCATTGACTTCAATTCAACTCACACCTCATTTCAACAAAGACACCTCCTAATTAATAACCTCCACCAACAATAGCCCACCCCATTAATGCACCAACTCTTGCCTATAAAAAGGACCAAAATCCAACATTCTTCCCCTAAGGTATTGACGCCCAAGCACATATACAACACAAGACTCCCTTCTCCTCTCAAGCGCACTCACGCCCAAGCTCCCCCAAATTCCTCCCCATTGCCGCACGCAACAAACAACTCCACACTCCAACATCCTCTGAAATTCACGCCAATACCCCTAAAACAGCCTCTTATTTCACACGCTCAGACCTCAAACAAATCACTCACTCACGCTGCTCCCAAACCCTCCACTACCACGACACCTTGCAGCCCAAACACGTACACAACACTCCTTTGACACACCGCCACCCACAAACAAAAACGCACAGCCCTACACGTACTCAGCCAGCTCACTTACGCACTTCACACAACCCCAACTCCCACAGGCCCCTCACGCACTCACTCCCTCACATCGACTAAAAGAGCCCTCATTCTATGCACACACTTCACGCCACACACCCCCTCAACACATTACCTACACGTCCAAAGCACTCACTCTCTCCCTCACACTTCACACACAACCACTCACAGCCAACAAATAAACAAATAAACTGCCTCTAAAACACTCACGCACAAACACCTTGCTGGCAGCCTTCTCACACACACAGTACACTCACCAAAAGCCACTCATGCACGACAACAAATAAGCCCTAAACTGCCTCTAAACACTCACGCAGAAACACCTTGCTGGTAGCCTTCTCACGTACATAAAACAGCTCACCAAAGAGACACATACCACCAACAAAACACACGCCCTTCAGCAGCCAATGCACACGTGAAAACAACAGCCCTACCGAGATAAAAAAAAAAACCCAAAACAGCCCCAAAAATAGCTAATAAATTGACACAAAAAACAGTCCCAAAATTGAGCCAAAACCAATACAAAAAGCCCCCAAATAGTGAACAAAACTGCAGTAAAAATAGAGAAAACAACGAGTGAAAATAGAGGAAACAGCGAGCATAAACAGCGAGTGAAAATAGAGGAAACACCGTAGAAACAGTGAGTGGAAACAGAGAAAACAGCGAGTGAAAATAGTAAAAAACCAGTGAAAACAGCGAAAATGCTAACCCTTCCGGCGACGTCCCAATGTACTCCCGAAAAGTGACTTAAAAGGTAAGACCTGAGGGCACCCTTTGTTATATTTTATTTTGTTTTATCCAGATACGGCATGCTTTGTTGACGTGGAATACGTCCAACGGGTATGCGAAGTCCTACATTGAAAATGGCCAATTCTTTGGTCACATATTTCATATTCGGCATTTATTTCATGTTATTTTTCTTTTAGTATTTCGCATTTAATTTACAATTATTCTAGTTTTTATTGTTCCACATGTGTTAATTAAAAGAATTCATTAGTTGTGTGCTTACCGCTATTCCGATTATCTTTATCATGCAAACTTAGATATAGCCGTATATGAACTTAGATATAGATTACTTTTGCAAATGTATGTTGCGTAGACTTGGTTAATTATTGACAATCCGTTCATTAAAGTGGCATAATAAGGGACCATTCCGAACCCAACAGTTTGAGGTCTTCCCTTGCGAGGAGTGGTGCGGCCTTAAATCATTTTCCCAGTTCACACTGGGTGGCGACTCATTTTATTTCTCCGGTTTTTAGTCCCCCGTTGGCTACTCCGTACTCTCGACGGCCGCGAGATTGGAACAAACTGTTGGATAATATGACCCATAGCGTCACTATTTGTACAGATCACGGTGTTGTTGTACAAATTAACTATGTGACAAGGAAATTGCACTCTCATCATTTGTGATTAAATCACTATAATGTATAAATGAAGAGAGGTCCATATGATTAGTTCCTGGATTGAGATGATATGAGACAGTATCAGTCCACGAAGGATTAATCATTAAATATCCCTAGCCGGAGTATTATCGAGACTGGACATCGATAATGCGGAATAGGCTAGTATTGCACTTGTGCGTGTTGTGAGGGCACAACGGCATAGTTCTCATATATATAAGTATTGGATACTTATGCAAGTGCGATAGGAGGTCGTGTTTCACCGATGGTACGGGAAACAGCTTCGCTCTGGATAGACCCCTCGGAATCCCATTGGTATTATGACTATGTGTCTATGGGAGGCCGAAATCAAGGTAGGTGTGTATAGTCTTAACCTGAGACTTGCATCGCTAATACTTGCGATAATCGGTAGACTTTGGTCTTGGTGGTACAGGGCTTTAACCGGTTCTGTGTACACACCATTTCTGGGTTTATCAGAGAGTCGTAGTGTATTGGGTGTGATGTCAAGACGGAAGTATCACTTCAGTTATATTGGAGATGATGTCACGCAGGATACGGTACTAGTGCTCTTAAGTGTTGCGCAACCAATCGGGATATTGTGACCAGGTCATAAATATCCGATTATAGAGACTAGTTACCAGACATCCGACATGTGCTTCGGACGGGGCAGACACTTATCCAGTCCCCAGCCTAGCACGTGACTATCCGATACTGGGCCGATATACACAATAATACTACGGTATACTACGCTTGATACAGATCTATATATTCCTGTAAGAATATTTCTGGAGAATTGGGTAGGCATGGCGCTTTGCTAGAAGCCAACCTTGTCTTGTAAATCGGTATAAACGTAGTACGAGGTACTTACGTGTTCGGACAGTCCGACGATCGTATTTACTGCCAACATATCCGGAGATCTCATGGGTCGGTTCCTGAAGATTCACCGATGACGTATGACTCGCACTTTGATTAATCTGGGATTAATTAGAAGAGAGAGATAGAATTAATCTGGGATTAATTCGATGAGAGAGAAAATTAATCTGGGATTAATTGCGGAGATATTTTCTGGGATAAAATATTAATTAAAGAGAGAGAACGATTAATTTGGAATTAATCGATAAAATAATATATTCGATATATTAAGAAATTGGATTTTGACGCGGAATTAAAATTAGATTTTAATTCGGGCGAACGAATTAATTTAGAATTAATTCGTTAGCGACGAAAAATTCGTTAATTTGAATTAGCGAACCCGAGCCCGAGAGTGATTGCGAGCGCATTCGCATTTCGAATTCGAGCGCGGCACGCGAGTCACATCAAGCGTCAAATCTTTGTCACATCATGCGTCAAATCAATTGTCACTTTGAGTGATGTGACTTGACAACATGTCACTTTATTAAAGTGATGTGATGTGACTTAAAGTAAAAGTAGAAATGATGGAAAGCTTTATTGCTTTTTATTTTTTGACTTTTGAATAAAAGTAATATATATGTTTTATTTAATTTACTTGGTAAATGAAATAAATATATATATAAATTTTTTCTCTCTCTCTCACACATGCAAGATACGATCTCTCCTCATTTTCCCTCTCTTTCCTCTCCTCTTCTTCACGGCTTCACTGCCGATTTTGCTTAAAAATTTTTCTGGTTTCACCGATTTTTGAGAAGCAAATTGAAGAAGACTTAGTGCTAGCACACCATGAGTGATACATAGGTGATAGGGAAGTGTCTTCATGAGCTTGGATTTAATTTTTGGAGCTTGAAGCTTTGAGCTTCCATGGAGTCCTTCAATGGCCGAATGAACAAGGAGCAAACAAAGCCCCTACCGTGCACTCCACTGCAGTTCCAGAAGCCATTGCCGAGCTTGGAGGAGGCAAAAACACATCTTCTTCGTTTCATCTCAAACCGTTCAATGTGAGTTATGTTTCCGCCTTACTCCTTTGATGTGTTCATACTCGTTTTTATGCATGTTTGATGATCTTTGGACTTGATTTGAACTCAACAATGGTATCTTGAGCTATTATCAAGCATGAAAAAAGTTAGGGTTTATTTTGGGCAAAATCGATTTTGACTTGTTTTGGTTAAATTGATTATTTAAGTATGCTTGGATGATTTTAATTGAGATGTGCATGATCAATTTCATGAAAATCGGATTGGATTCAATTTTCCCTAAATTTTGGGCATGAAAATTGGGTAAAATCAATTGAAGCATGATTTGGTTGAATTGGTTGATTAAGTATGCTTGTATGTTGATTAATTGAAGTTGTGCATGATCAATTTCAAGAAAATTGGATTGGATCAATTTTCCCCAATTCTTTAGGTTGAACATGTAACTTGAAATTGGGTAAAATGTGTTTGAGCATGTTTTAATTAAATTGGATGTTTAAGTATGCTTAAAACATGTTTTATTGAGATTGTGTGTGATCAATTTCAAGAAATTGGATTGGATCAATTTTCCCCAAATTGGAGGCATGGCCGAAAATTGGATAACCCTAATGTCTTGGTAATTTTGTTTTGTTTGATCATTGGATGACTTAAAACAATTGGGTAATGTTGTTTTGAAGTTCAATTGGATTGAATTTTGATTTGGAACAATTTTCCCTTTTAAAGTGGGTTGGCCGAATTCAATGGACATGAAATTCATTTGTGATTTGTTGTTTGATTCATTGGATGAGTTGAATTGATTTGGAAATATGATTGTGGACTCAATTGGATTGAAACCGAATCGAATTGAAAAACCCCTAATTGCCGAGACTTGAAAGCATGTAAATTGGGTTTGATTTTAATAATTGTGTTGGACACTATTAATGTTAAAGTGCATGATTAATTAGGCTAATTGATGTTTTAGAAATGTTAATTGGGTAATTGATTGTGTATTACACTTAGGTTAATTAATTGTGAAATTTGGAATTTTATAAGTTAATAATTAGGGCTTGATTTTGGAAATTGGGCTTGTTAGGTTGTAATTGGGCTTTTGGGCTTTGTTGTAACAAAGTTGGTTTAGGCAAAATTGGTTGGATCCAATTAGGCCCAAAACCGAATCCAAAAGTCCAATTATGACTTAATGGACCTTAATTATTTAATTGGGCCTAATGGGCCAAAATTAATTTAAAGGCTTATGGGGTAACTCCCGGATTGGATTTTGGTTGTTCGGTTTGACCCGAGTTGACCAAAAGTCCACGCCTTATAGAAATTAATTAAAAGCCCATTGGACTTTAATTAAATAAAACATTAGATGTTAATCGGGCTTTGAGACCCGTTGCGATTAAATTTGGAATTTAAGTCGTAAAGGTTCGTTAATAAAGGTGTAATATTTAATTTGGAATTAAATAATGAATTAGAATTAAATACGTATTAAATTGGATTTAATTATGTAATTTAATTTTATTTGAGAAATCGTACTTTGAGTACGTGTTCGCAATACGAGTTTGACTCGAACAAAATCAAATCTTTGTTTGAACATTGGATGATCACTAATATCAAGATTAATTAATTGATTGATTGATTGATAACATGCTTGTATGAATACATGGTTGTGATGTTTGAATAATGTATATCGGATGGATATTAGTCGGGTGGGCGATTTTGGAAATTGTAATAAATTTGATTTATTAAATTGGACCTGCGTGTCCAGCCTTATCTCCTATTTCTTTGTATTCTCTTCTCACCTATTCCCCTCTATGTAAATGAGGTTTCTTTAGAAGTGTAGTGTAACGGGTAGAAGTATTACAGCTAGCGGGAGAGAGAAAGAGAGATTTGATCTAGGATCAATGTAAAATATCCATCCGCATATCATTATTATTTTACATATGCGCTTTATTATGTGTTTAGAATGCATGTTTAAGGGTGTATGATGATGAGACCTTAACAAAGATAATTAAATTGGTAGCCAATTTGCACGCGAAAAACCCTCGTTAAATATCATGCGTTTTTTCCTTCCATTGAGTGATTCTTACTCAAGATCCGAGATTGGCAGGGTTGTTGGCCAAAGTCAAGCCCTTGTCCATCAAAGATGTGTTTTAATCACGAGGCTTTGTTCCATATCGGTGTCGTGTCCAAGTTGTGGTTTGTTGGCCAAAGTCAAGACCACTTCTTGTCCATTGACATTGATTACGAAGCTTCCATGTCAATGGGTCCGCGCTTGACTGGGATCACTAGGTTTGTTGTGCCAAAGCCAAGGCCTAGTTGATTCAGAGGAAAAAGGTTAGGGTATACATTCGATGTATAGGCATATATAAGATATATGTTTGGGACTTGGATGTCCACCTACTGGATCTAGGAGTTGGATGAGATCCAATTGATCTTCGAGATCTACCTAGTTAATTATCATACAATTTGTTGGCCAAAGTCAAGATTGTGTGATATTTAACGGGATCCTAGCCCACTAGGAAACACGGTTTCCCGAGTACTCGACAGAGGGTTAGAGGCTCGACGAAAAAGTGGGAGGCAAGAATTGAATTTGCAATACTCGTTCAATTACTCGCCATACGCGCTCATTTAAATTATTTCGTCATTAGATTAAATGTTAGTTGGACTAATATTTAAATTGTTGTTTTAATAAACAGTTGGACTGTATTATACTTGATTATATATAATGGATTATATTAATCAATATATTTGAATTAATTAATTTCAGTTTACAGTTGATTTTATAATTGGATTATAGTAATCAATGTAATTGAGGTTAATTAATTTGGATTATATTTGATTATATAGTTGGACTATTATAATCATTATAATATATAAAGTACCACTAATCGTTGATTAAATAGTTGGACTATTGTAATCAAGATAAAATTGAAAAGTTGGATATTTAAAATATAATCTGGGATTAAAATATTTTAAATGATTTAATTTTCAAATTGGGAATAAATAATAGGTTACTTTATTTGATAAAATAACTTATTATACCTTAAGCCCAAATTAAGCAAGATAAGTAGAGCATAAAATCTTTGGAAGATTTATGTGATGATGACTTTAATGCTTAATTTAATATACTTGTCATAAATCTAATTTTAGATTTAAGAAGTATTAAAATTGCAATTTATAATTCTTGGAGAATTAATTGACTATTTATATAAAGTCAAAGTTTGCAATTGGGCATGTAGCACGAGGTGCACATCCTTTCAATATTCTAAAAACCCAAGGCTTGGCCTAAGGTTTCTGAAATATTGAAAAGGATAATTGACATATCCCAAAGTGACTACCATTTGGATATGGCAGACACGAAGGAATTAAAGAAAGGGCAAGGCTCTTAACTTTAAAAATGTTTGTCTTAGTTATGTTCACAGCTAGTATTGAAATTAGATTTTAAATACTTAGTGTGGTACATAAAATATATGTATTGATGTTCAGAATCTGCTTTGAGCAGGATACTGACTTCAAGCTGAGATTCTCTGCGAAAACGGGACGAAAGTCGCTGTTTCGACCGTAGATACCTAAGTTTAGGAAACTACCCTTCGGGTATATACTTAATTAGGAACTGTTATAATGTAACTAGTTTGACTAGAGACATTATCTCTATATCAGTGTTTAATCCGTTGCGGATAAACCTTTATATTATAGAACACTAAGTGTTTTATTATATAAAGATGATACTGAGATAAATACATTAGATGTAAATAACAGAATTTATATTTTGAATATAAATAAATCTCAAACATATAAATTGACAAATAAATAGCTCAAATTGATTTGATCAATAGAGACTTATTTGTGGCATTGTTGTCTAGGACACAATTTAATTAGACTCGTATATCCACACTTTTGAAGAGTGGGTACTAGGACTGATTTGACTATTCAAATAAGGTCTGCGAATCTAGTTTATTAGGTAAAGTACCTAAAATACTATTTACTTGGTAATAGTGTAAGTGCCACCGATCTGTTAGCCCTATTCATGGTGAAGTTAGTGGGCCCATATCTAGCTAGGCTAGATGTGAACATGAATATTTCGTGACCTTAACGGATGTGGCATCACGTTATGGTTATGTGTTTCTTTTGAAGAACACAAATCGGAAACTTTTAGAGTTTCGACACGAAATAGACAAACAGATCGGCTATAGTATTATTCCGCCACGGTAAGACCGTAATGGAAAATACTTAAGCAGTAAGTTTCGTATATACTTGAAAGAGTATAGTATTCTTTCAAATGAGGACTCCTCCCGAACACGTCAAAGTGACGGTGTGTCCGAACGGATTAACCGAATCATGTTAGACATGATAAGGCTAATCACGAGTCGCTCTGAGCTACTATTTCCTTCAATAGGATATGTACTAACAGTGCAAAACTTATTTAGAATAAGGTTCCATATAAATCTGTTTGACAGATATCATATAGGATATGAACAGGGAAGAAACGAGGTTTCTCATTCCTGATAATTTGGGTATGCCAGGCATAACGTTTGGATGATACCAAACTAAGGACCCAAATTGGATAAGTGCCAATATAGGTTATCCTAAGGGAAACCATAAGTATAGTACTTATAAATCTCACATGAGAACAATGTGATTGTTGCTCACCATGCGGTTTTTCCTGAGAGGAATACCGATATGCAGTGGTTAGTGGGAGGATAGTGATACTCGATGAAAATCGGAGTAATACTGTTCAAGGCACGAAGTCCGTAATGGAACACAAATAGTTCATCTATGATGAATCTATACCATTAATCTTCAAATACACAAGACACTCATAGATCGGATAGAGTCAGAAAACGACCTAGGGTATGGGTTTCTGATCTAACCTCATAAAGATGTCAATCTTATGAAGGTACATCCACCGACTACGTTTGAGGAAGTGATACGAGGTATCGACTCCCTATTATGGCAAAGTGCCATGAGTCCGAAATGGATTCCATGTTTAACAACTATTTTGGATACTAGTTGTTGTACCACAAGGCATTGTGCCTATTGTACATTAAACGTCTTCAAGGAAGACATACATGGAAGGCAACATACCAACGTACAAAGCTAGGCTTTTGACGAAAAGGTATCGTTATCAACATTGTGTTAATAACGGTTCAACCTTTTACCTGTTGCCATGGTAAATCCATTTTGAAGATGCTTGTTGATAACTGTATATTTCATTTATGAAATATGTCAGTTACAAATCAAAATCGCTTTCCTGAAAAGGAAACCTTTTGGAGGATGTTTACAACATCCTGACGATTTTGTATAACCGACAAACAAGGTTTGCGGGTTATTCGATCCATGTTTGGATTGAAGCAAGCATAAGGTTCTTGGAACTGACGTTTTGAAATAATCATAATAGTTTATGATTTGACTCAAAACGAAATAATTCTTGTGTATATAAGGAGGTTAGTGGGAGAGGGCACTGACAATGAAATTCCCATAAAACAATCGGTGAAAGCTTGGCTTTCATAAGAAATTCTCCGTAGAATTCTGGGGAGTAACAACCTTTATTCAAGGAATAAAGATCTACTGGCTAGATTTGGAGTTGGTAACACTCTCTGAGAAATTGTACATTTAAAATGTACTTGTATTGGTGTCTCATACGCTTTGAGCATATGGAGTCACAATCGGGTCAATCCAAGTGATAGTCACTGGATTGAAGATTAAGAACATCTGTTAGTATCTGAGAGAACTAAAGATGTTGTCTTAAACTATGGAGATGAGAACTTGAAGTGACTGGGATCACTGCTGCAAGTTTCCAAACCGGTAAATACTGCGGTACTATAAAGTTTGAACACGGGACAGTGAGCTGGAAATCTTCCGAGCAAGATAACTGTTGCCGAATTAACAACAAATGCGGATTATTGCTGCAGCTGAGGCAGCAATAGAAGCCATTTGGATCGATAATAAATCTAATTAGATTAGATATAGTTCTGTTAGCAGCTGAGCTAGGCGTCAGCACAGGCTAAAGAATTAAAGGTCTCATCGACGATCCAGATATATACTTCTATATCATCTGATTCGTTCGGATCATACATCGTGGCGATGTGATGATCGTGTAAATCGCGTCAGACGATAATTAAGCAAATCCGCTGACGAAACCTTTCCTCAGCAATTTGAGCGAATTGTACATAGTTCGGGTGTTAGACACTCGAGTGACTGGCTATGTGCCAAGTGGGAGATTGTTGGATAATATGACCCATAGCGTCACTATTTGTACAGATCACGGTGTTGTTGTACAAATTAACTATGTGACAAGGAAATTGCACTCTCATCATTTGTGATTAAATCACCATAAATGTATAAATGAAGAGAGGTCCATATGATTAGTTCCTGGATTGAGATGATATGAGACAGTATCAGTCCCGAAGGATTAATCATTAAATATCCCTAGCCGGAGTATTATCGAGACTGGACATCGATAATGCGGAATAGGCTAGTATTGCACTTGTGCGTGTTGTGAGGGCACAACGGCATAGTTCTCATATATATAAGTATTGGATACTTATGCAAGTGCGATAGGAGGTCGTGTTTCACCGATGGTACGGGAAACAGCTTCGCTCTGGATAGACCCCTCGGAATCCCATTGGTATTATGACTATGTGTCTATGGGAGGCCGAAATCAAGGTAGGTGTGTATAGTCTTAACCTGAGACTTGCATCGCTAATACTTGATAATCGGTAGACTTTGGTCTTGGTGGTACAGGGCTTTAACCGGTTCTGTGTACACCACTTCTGGGTTTATCAGAAAGTCGTAGTGTATTGGGTGTGATGTCAAGACGGAAGTATCACTTCAGTTATATTGGAGATGATGTCACGCAGGATACGGTACTAGTGCTCTTAAGTGTTGCGCAACCATCGGGATATTGTGACCAGGTCATAAATATCCGATTATAGAGACTAGTTACCAGACATCCGACATGTGCTTCGGACGGGGCAGACACTTATCCAGCCCCAGCCCTAGCACGTGACTATCCGATACTGGGCCGATATACACAATACTACGGTATACTACTACGCTTGATACAGATCTATATATTCCTGTAAGAATATTTCTGGAGAATTGGGTAGGCATGGCGCTTTGCTAGAAGCCAACCTTGTCTTGTAAATCGGTATAAACGTAGTACGAGGTACTTACGTGTTCGGACAGTCCGACGATCGTATTTACTGCCAACATATCCGGAGATCTCATGGGTCGGTTCCTGAAGATTCACCGATGACGTATGACTCGCACTTTGATTAATCTGGGATTAATTAAGAGAGAGATAGAATTAATCTGGGATTAATTCGATGAGAGAGAAAATTAATCTGGGATTAATTGCGGAGATATTTTATCTGGGATAAAATATTAATTAAAGAGAGAGAACGATTAATTTGGAATTAATCGATAAAATAATATATTCGATATATTAAAGAAATTGGATTTTGACGCGGAATTAAAATTAGATTTTAATTCGGGCGAACGAATTAATTTAGAATTAATTCGTTAGCGACGTGAATAGTGATTTCGCTAGGCGTAATCATTTAATTACGACGCGACGGAAAATTCGTTAATTTGGAATTAGCGAACCCGAGCCCGAGAGTGATTGCGAGCGCATTCGCATTTCGAATTCGAGCGCGGCACACGAGTCACATCAAGCGTCAAATCGTTGTCACATCATGGTCAAATCAATTGTCACTTTGAGTGATGTGACTTGACAACATGTCACTTTATTAAGTGATGTGATGTGACTTAAAGTAAAAAGTAGAAATGATGGAAAGCTTTATTGCTTTTATTTTTTGACTTTTGAATAAAAGTAATATATATGTTTTATTTAATTTACTTGGTAAATGAAATAAATAATATATTAAATCTTTTCTCTCTCTCACATGCAAGATACGATCTCTCATTTTCCCTCTCTTTTCCCTCCTCTTCTTCACGGCTTCACTGCCGATTTTTGCTTAAAAAGTTTCTGGTTTCACCGATTTTTGAGAAGCAAAATTGAAGAAGACTTAGTGCTAGCACACCATGAGTGATACATAGGTGATAGGGAAGTGTCTTCATGAGCTTGGATTTAATTTTTGGAGCTTGAAGCTTTGAGCTTCCATGGAGTCCTTCAATGGCCGAATGAACAAGGAGCAAAACCGCCCCTACCGTGCACTCCACTGCAGTTCCAGAAGCCATTGCCGAGCTTCGAGGGAGGAAAAACGCATCTTCTTCGTTGCATCTCAAACCGTTCAATGTGAGTTATGTTTCCGCCTTACTCCTTTGATGTGTTCATACTCGGTTTTTATGCATGTTTGATGATCTTTGGACTTGATTTGCACTCAACAACACGTCGCCGATTCCTGTGTCCTACAGTCTGGCGACTCCACTGGATAGAAATCGGCCCCGAATTAATGTCTTGTAATATTTGTTTGTGATTTGTGATTTTTGTGATTTACTAACCATGTCAAGTGGTTGAATGGGTTTAATCAAAGGCATTATTAAGCTAGGTAATAGTTTGGGTCCTCCTTCACTCAAACTACCTTTCTATAAGGAAAAGCTGTGAGACACCTAGATACATTATCCGTAGCTCACTTGACAGACTAATTTTGGAGACTTGTTTGTTTATATTCTGCCACTAAGGCGATAAGAGCCTAAGAGCTTGTGTATTTTAAGAGAGTTCGCTCCACCCTCCCTCTGGAATCTACATTAGGAAATTCATTTGACAGTTAGTCACACACCGTAACTCGTTGGCAAGTACCTTAAGGTATAAAAAAGGTGTGCTCACTTGGTCGCTCGAACCCTTGAGTGGGGAGTCATAGTTATGGGCAATCCTTCGTCAGCGAGAGCCTTGGTTTACACTCCTGTAAACCTACACATGGACCATAGTTGTATGACTCATAGAAATTATTTCTTTATGCTTGTGTTTAGGACCATCATCATTTAGAATCAGTTGGACTTTTTGTCAAGAGATATGAACTTGTTGGGCCATTGAAACTCGGACGAGTTTATGTCCTTCGAAAATTGGGCCAAAAGCTTCTAAAATAACCGATGGGCCATTTTGTGTTTTAGGCCTCGTATCATTTGAGTTGTTTAGAGATGTTATCACAAAGTATAAACTTGTTGGGCCTTTTCAACTGGACAAGTTTGCACCACGCGATGGTATGATTGAATGCTTTAAAATGATAATAGGCCAACTAGTATAAATATCTTGATGGGCTTGTATATTTCATGCATTACACGTATACATGCTAACATTCAGTTTTAAAAGATACCATAGATACCCGTTGGGATAGAGAGGAGGGAAGACTCGTCAAGAGGTCGTTAACAAACATTAGTGAATCAGTTAACGAAGCATCTCGTATGGATCAATTGGAAGCTAATATCACAAGGTTACCGAGCAACTGCAAGCTTTGACCACTACTATGACTAATATGGTTGTATCCCGCGGTGCAGGAGGTTCTGAGAATGAGAGGCGTGAAGAACCTCCGAACATATTGACTGATGATATCCCTATCTTTGATGATGACGTGGCTGAGTATGTCACGGGTAGGACAGCCGGGTCTCAGGCTGAATTACAGAAACTCCACGATCAGGTGGGATAGGTTACCCACAAGCTGAAGGGTAAGCATGAAGATTTGCTAGACTATGAAGCAATGACTTTTGAACAGTAGCTGCTGCTCAATTCAGGATGTCTAACGTAGTCAAGTTCAATGGGAATGGGGATCCGAGAGTCGATCTTCGACAGTATATTTCTTTGATGAGCTCAGTGGGTCTGTCAAAACGTCAAGTTCAGAAGATGTTCGGGATGTTGCTTGAGGGAGCGCCCATGGTATGGTATCATGGCATGAAATCCAAGACCTCATATATTCCCACAAAATACCCGACCCAGAAAAAGAACAACCCAACACACACAGAAACCCTCTACCCAACTACCACTCTGTTCCACCACCCACCTACATGATCAACTCTGGCCTAGCCGAAACCTTTGTCCTCAAAACTCTCAACCACCGAGCTTCTTACACGGGGATAGGAGATGGCAGTAGTGAAGAACTATAGGCCGAGGAAGAGGACAATGCCGCAGACAATGAAGATGTTTTCCTTGCTTTATTTGATTGCAATCCTGCATTTTTAATAGAGACATTGATTTTGTCTACTTGTTCGAACCTTTTTCTTAATAATAATAAAGACGTTCATTTCACTTACTTGCCCGAGTCTCTACCTTTCAAGAAGAACAAGATAATCATTCAAGAGTTGGCGTCTCAATACGTGAGTTTGAAGGGAGAACTATACAAAAGACAAGCGAATGGCATTCAGTTGAAGTGTTTAAGAAAAGAAGAAGTTCGAAAGGCATTGGAAGCAGTACTGCCGGTGGAAGTTGAGATACAGTCCATGCGGGTATTAACAGAAGCAGAGTTACCTGAACAAGAGTGGGTCTCGCAGAGATTTGAACAGTTGGCATTGATGGGTGAAAAAAGAATGAAGTCCTTGCATCACATGCAGATACACCAGAAGAGGTTGGCTTGAGCATTCAATAAGAAGGTGCGTCCTACTAAGATTAAAAAGGGTGATCTGGTGTTCAAGCAGTCGAAGCCATCGACGATGGATCCGAGAGGAAAGTTCAGACCCAATTAGGACGGACCCTACATAGTCCAGAAAGTGATGGGAAATGAGAGACTGTCGGATTTGGAAGAGAATGAGTTCATCGAGCCGATCAACGTGGACAGATTGAAGCTGTATTTTTCCTGAAAAAGAGAAGACCAAGCAGTCACCCGAGGAACCGGCAGAAGACCTAACCCAACGGAATAGGAAATTCATTCATGCATGCATGCATACACGTAATGTATTTTGCATTCCTTTTTGTGCTTTTTCCTGCGTTGTAATCACAAGTTTCAAAGAAGAATAAGAGAAAATGGCAAAGACAAGCCAACCAGAAGCAGCAACGGTACAGTGTCATAAGTTTTACGAATAAATCAGTATCAGTTTCATGAATAAATCAGAGTCAGTTTTGGGAATGAATCCCAGGGGGCGAAGCCCACATTATCAGTGGTTGAAATGAAGATTTCCGTGGAGTGAGTGAGTGAAAAAAAAAAAGAAAAGTCCTTGATGGTTAGCCATATGTACAGTGATGACATTGTTTGCTGTAGGGAGAAACCTTAGAAACGATAAGTACGAGATATGTTCTCATCCGGTAGTCTGAGTGGTTGATCTCGGCTAGACTCACGAGCACTTGATTACGGGATCTTAGCAGTAGAAGCCTGAGTAGTCGGCGAGATGACTAGTTGAAGAGATGGCGGGTCAGTGAATGACCGTTTGCCTAGACGTCAATCCTGGTTTACTTATACTACGATATATGATATGGTTGGAAACAAAGAAAAAAAAAGTCTCTACAAAAAAATATATATATATACCACCTATAACCGATAAGCGTGAAGCTACCCATGGGCGAGTATTAGGACCACCATGAGGAGAAATTCTACCTTAAATGGTAGGTGTGTCGAAAAAAAAAGAAATAAAGAAAAGAGAAAAAAGAAATAAAGAAAAAAAAGTTCAAAAATGAAAAGAAATAAAAGAAAAAGAAGAAAACCATATAATGTTGAGTACGAGGAAGTAATCACAGAGTATGATCAAGACATCTAGGTTGGTTAGACCCACTGATCCAATTCTTCGAGACAAAATCAATGAGTCAGCCTATTTAAGGATTAAGCTGCGAAAGAGCCTTGGCACACACACACTAGGGGTCTAGTTCAGATCACTCATTCAGACGAGTGGATTTGAGTGTATTAAGTACTTTGAAGGTTCTCTGGTTTCGACACGAAGCATTCGTTGAGGATGAAAAAATGTTTAGATATCAGGATATTCTCGTGAAAGGCAATACATTATATTGATATGCAACATCACATCAGGAAATCTACCTTGATCTAATGAAAACAGCAAATGATGGAAAGATGAATCGAGACTGGGGGTGACCAATCTACCATTTCTCATACAGCATAGTTCAGAAATGAACAAGCCGGGAATGGCACTCCGAAAATAGAGCACAGATCGGAAATGAACAAGCCGGGAATGGCACTCCGAGAATGGAGCACAGTTCGGAAATGAAAGAGCCCTCATTAATTACTCACAGGCCCCTCACGCACTCACTCCCTCCCACATCGACTAAAAGAGCCCTCATTCAACGCACACACTTCACGCCACACAGCCCGTCAGGACATTACCTACACGTCCAAAACACTCACTCCCTCACACTTCACACACAGCCACTCACAGCCCACAAAAAACAAAAAAACTGCCTCTAAACACTCACGCACAAACACCTTGCTGGCAGCCTTCTCACGCACAAAGCACACTCACCAAAAGCCACTCTAGCATGGCAACAAATAAGCCCCAAATTGCCTCTAAACACTCACGCAGAAACACCTTGCTGGCAGCCTTCTCACGCACACAAAATAGCTCACCAAAGAGACACATACCACCAACAAAACACACGCCCTTCAGCAACCAACGCACACGTGAAAACAGCAGCCCTACTGAGATAAAAAAATACCCAAAATAGCCCCGAAAAATAGCCAACAAACTGACACAACAATAGTCCCAAAATTGAGCCAAAACCAATACAAAAAGCCCCTAAACAGTGAACAAAACTGTAGTAAAAATAGAGAAAACAACGAGTGAAAATAGAGGAAACAGCGAGCGGAAATAGCGAGTGAAAACAGAGGAAACAGCGAGTGGAAACAGAGAAAACAGCAAGCGAAAATAGTAAACCAGTGAAAACAGTGGAAATGTTAACCCTTCCGGCGACGTCCCAACGTACTCCCGAGAAGTGACTTAAAAGGTAAGACCTGAGGGCACCCTTTGTTATATTTTATTTTGTTATCCCAGACACGGCATGCTTGGTTGGACGTGGAATACGTCCAACCGGGTATGCGAAGTCCTACATTGAAAACAGCCAAATTCTTTGGTTACATATTTCATTATTCGGCATTTATTTCGTGTTATTTGTCTTTTTAGTATTTCGCATTTAATTTACAATTATTGTTGTTTTATTGTTCCACAAGTGTTAATTAAAAGTATTCATGAGTTGTGTGTTTACCGCTATTCCGATTTATCTTTATGCATGCAAACTTATATATAGGTCATATATGAACTTAGATGTAGATTACTTTTCAAATGTATGTTGCATAGACTTGGTTAAATTATTGCACAAATCCGTTCATTACAAGTGGCATAAGTAAGGGACCATTCCGAACCCAAACGGTTTGAGGTCTTCCCTTACGAGGGGTGAGTATGGTCTTAAATCATTTTCCCAGTTCACACTGGGTGGCGACTCCATTTTATTTCTCCGGTTTAGTTCCCCCGTGGGCTACTCCGTACTCTCTACCGGGCCACGAACTTAGAACAGCGTCGCTGATTTCTGTGTTCTACATCTAGCGTCGACTATATACCCTCAGGCAATACTGCAGCAGAAGACCAAATTATAAAACAACTTTACGAGTCATAACTCGGTTCACAAATCACACATAGAAGAAGCATGACTGGATCTATATGCAAGTTTGACAAAAACAGTTTCTCGATTCATTTAATCAAATAGAATAAAGAATAATAAACATCAATTGTATTAAACGTTTAAGAGTATTTAGGAATCAACAACATGAATATAAAAATTTAAATACAAGAGTTCATCATTAGCTTTGCCTAGAAGATTAGTTCTCTATGGAAGAAAGAGACATAGCCTGAAGAGATTACAGCAGCAGCATCCTATCTGGTATGAATTTTCTTCATTCTTCAATCTCTTTTTTTATGGCTCTCTGTTGTGTGTTTCTTCTCTCTTCTTCTCGTATTTCTCCTCTCCTTAGTGTTTTGGACGAGCTCGGGTTTATATAGAGAAGTCATGGAGGACTTATTTGCGTAAAAACGAACTAAACAAAAAACCATGGAATACGCTTCTGTGTCGCGACGCGTGTTCGGTTTTCTAGTTTCTCCAATTATGCGATTCAGCTCTTCCCGTGTGGTTTCGATGCATCCGCAAGGTCCCGAACCATATGTAATTCCTCCAATCTTCATGTTTCATTGCACCCTGATAATAAGACACAAAATAAACTATAATTAAGATTAAATACATGATAATCAATCTTAATTAGTGATGTTCAAAGTACACTTTCATGAACTTATCACAACCCCCAACCAGCTTATTGCTAATCCCTAGCAATTTAAACGCAAAAAGAAACTAATAACTAAATAAATAAAACTATCTATGCCACTTTCGTAGGGATCACGATTTCATTTAGCATATACAACAAGCCTTTAAACCCCTATGTGGCCTTAGTTGACAAGTTATAGTCTCGTGAGGGCTTACAACGAGGACACCCACAAATGTCATTCAAAACATATAAAAATACAAAAACAAAATAAAGTAGTCTCAATAGTTACGCATATTTTTGTCCTCAAAGAATGCCTAGTAATGAAACCAGAGAACCTTCAAAGTACTCAATGTATCCTTTAATAAATCACCTAAACCAGACTCACGGTGTGTGTGTGTGTGTAAAGGTTCATTCACAGCTTGATTCCTAGGTAAGCCAACTCAATGATTTTGTTTAAAAATTGGGATCCGATCGGTCAAACCAACCTAGATATCTCAATTATGCTTTATAGTTGGCTTTCTGTGCTTAGTATGTATGATTTTCTTTTTCATTTTCTTGTCTCTTTTTGTTTTTTTTTTAAACTTTTTCCTTTCTTCTTTTCTTTTTTCAACACATCTACCCTTTAAGGTGGTATTTCTCCTCATGGTGGTCCTAATACTCCCCCATTGGTAACTTCACGCTTATCGGTTATAGATGGTTTAATTTATTTCTTTAAAGACTTTTTCTTTTTATTTTTAACCATACCACTGACCGGTGCTTACACACGCGTATAACGCAACCGTACGTATCGTTCAAGTAGTATAAAAAGTATCGATCCCATGAGGACTTAATATCTAATCTATTAATTTTATGAGGTCAAATGATTACTAGTATCTAACAGGTTGATTGATTGATTTGAAATGATGATGATTCTAAATTTAAAAACAAGTAAATAAAATTACACGAAGGTAGGTTTATGAAAATTCAATATTAAAAACTATCTAGAGTTATGAATCTTTCTAATATCTTTTAAAAGATGAAGTGGTTATTTCATGTTTGTGTAATAAATTGGTTTACTAACTTGGAACACTAAATTATGCGAAAGCCTCTGTCGATGGTCAGACGCAAATACCCAGTTTAATCCAATTGAACCATATGTCTATGTCAACCAAATTATCTGGATTCATTAAGTTTAAGTTCCAATTATGGCTACCCCCGCCCGACAGGTATATGTATATCCTGTAAGGAAATCTATTAAAGGCTTATCTATCCTCAAGGAAGATCGTGGGCTATTAAGTCTAAGGCTGAAACCTAAAATTCATTTGTCAAGTTTATTTTAGATTTACCAGATCTATCTTATTAGTGGCCAATTAACAAGACGCATTAAGCTTAAGACTTAATAAGTAAACCTTTAAATTACCCAAACTATAAAATAACCCCTTATAAACCGGTGATATTAGAATTCATCACAACCGAGATAACTAATTTAGTTACAACACATAACTAGGGCTAGTAAAATAAAAGACATAAAGTAAAAATGCTGAAAAGTAATTTCGGTAAAGTAAAAGCAGAAAAGTAAATTACAATAAAATAAAATGCTAAGGTAAAAGGATCAACTTTTACTACTACTAATTTAGATATCTCTCTTAATATAATATATTAACTTGTGATTATTTTACCAACCAGCCATATAGGCGGTAACCTGATTAAGTCAAATTAAGTCCAACAAACCATAAAGGCGGAACCAAAATAAACCTGCCATATAGGCGGTAAGAAAATTTAATTACCAACCGACCAATCTGGCGGTATCCTTGATTAGTCAGGTTTAAACCAGATTAAAATGAATTACAAACCGACCAATATAGCGGTATCCTTTTTAAGTCATATTTTAAATAATGAATATATTATATTTAAGGGAGATTAATCTAAATAGTAATAGTAAAAGAATTACCTTTCACTCTAGCAGGGGGAAGTTACCTCCTCATGGTGAATAGTAAAAACTGTAAAAAGTAAAGAAAGTAAATTACTATTTTTACAGAACGTAATTAAAATTAATTACAAAACTAAAATTAAAAGAAACTAGATAGAAAACTCCCTATTTACATCAGAGAAATTAGAGAGGAAGGTACATCTGAAACTGAAATTTCGAGCTCTATTTATAGGCGTCAGTAGGGTGTCCACGTCGCGCTCGCTTTGCGACGTGCGTGATTGTCGATGTGGCAGCTTCTGGTTCGTCGCGTGGGATTCTGGATAAGGTGATAAGGTGACACATGGCAAGGCGGCTGGAGGCTGAATGATTGAGCTGATGTGGCGGCTCATGATTGCCTGATTTCATATTCTTATCTGCCACGTGTCAATTTGGAAAATGAGTCAATAATTGAGCTGACGTGGCGACACGTGGCAAAAGTGACTGTCGGCACCATAGAATGATGACACGTGGCACGCTGTGATTGGTTGATGATGACGTGGCGATGATGTGGCATGTTGACTCGGTCAACTGGTGATGTGGATGATGACGTGGAAGACACATGGAGTGACACGTGGCAACATGTGGCGATGGCGACTGTCGGCACCGTAGGATGATGACACGTGGCACGACACACGTTAGCAGATCGGTTGTGATGGTGACACGTGGCACGGCACACGTTAGCAAAGTCAAACTTCTCAGATTCTGACTTGTGGACCTGGCGCACGTTAGCAAGTCTGGGTGCATGTTAGGCGTCGCGACGCGCCAAAATTACCAAAATGCCCTTTTTTCCTATTTTCTCTGTTTTGGTCCTAAATCACCTCCAGAATGTCCTGAAACTTTATTTATCTACAAAATAATACAAAACACATAAAAATATTCACAAAACTCAAGAAACTATACAAAATATTAGGTCAAATGAGTGGGAAATAGTGATATAATTACCACTCATCATCCACACAGCGTAACACAAGCAAATCAGGATAGACATCTAAGCAAACAGTCATTCATCGACATGCAATTTCTTTAATTAGTCACCTTGCCAACTACTTAGACTCTTACTGCTAAAAACCTATAGTTAAGTGCTTACGAGTCTAACCTAGATCAACTACTCAAAGCATCGGAGAAAAATATATTAAAGAACTTATCATTTCTGAAATTTCATCCTAGAGCAAACAATACTCATCATTAGACATATGCTTACTATTAAGGGCTAAAAACAAACAAAATGATTTTTTTTATAACAGGTATTATCACTCCAAGCATACAATCCCACACTTAAAACTTGCATTGTCCTCAATGTAAGATAAATATAAAGAAAAAAGATTAAGGAACAACACTACCAAGCATGGAGTTGATCAGGTTCATACTGGTAAGACTTTAGTTGTGTGGCTGTGTAGGTTGCGCTAACACCTGCATAAATTCCCATGCACACAATAAACATGCAATTAGCACACAATAAAATAAAACTTAAAGTAAAGAAAATAAAATAATTAAATTAAAATAAAATAAAATAAAATAAAACGAATGTAAAATAAATATAGATGCAAGGGTTGTCTCCCCGATAGCGCTAAGTTTAACGTATTCAGCCAGACGTAACCACATAATGTTGTCTTGGTGGCTTCCATGTAGTGAACTGATGAAGGCATGAGAGAGAAGATTTGTCTAGTTGTTGCAGTTTATCTATTGATCCCTCAGGGTCTGGTGGTTGAGATTGTAGGTTGCACATATGTAAAAGTTGGTACAATCTCCTTTTTAACTTCCCAGTGATCATCTTCAAATGAGCACTAACTCTTCTTTTCCTCATTTTACGGTTCTTTGTAGTCAAGTTCAGTTCGGAGGGTTTGATTCATGTTGTAAAGAAGCTGTTCTTGGCATGACTGTTTCTAGCATTTATGTATATTGGCACTCATCATCACCTTGTGGTTATTTTTCAACATGAAAAATATTTACTTCTAGTGTCATGTTCCCAAATGATAGTTTTGTTGGATAATATGACCCATAGCGTCACTATTTGTACATATCATAGTGTTGTTGTACAAATTAACTATGTGACAAGGAAATTGCACTCTCATCATTTGTGATTAGATCACCTTAGATATAAATGAAGAGAGGTCCATATGATTAGTTCCTGGATTGAGAATGATATGAGACAGTATAAGTACACGAAGGATTAATCATTAAATATCCCTAGCCGGAGTATTATCGAGACTGGACATCGATAATGCGGAATAGGCTAGTATTGCACTTGTGCGCGTTGTGAGGGCACAACGATAGTTCTCATATATATAAGTATTGGATACTTATGCAAGTGCGATAGGAGGTTGTGTTTCACCGATGGTACGGGAAACAGCTTCGCTCTGGATAGACCCCTCGGAATCCCATTGGTATTATGACTATGTGTCTATGGGAGTCCGACATCAGAGTAGGTGTGTATGGTCTTAACTGAGACTTGCACCGCTAATGCTTACGACAATCAATATACTTTAGTTGAGGTCGTCTAGGACTCTAACCGGTTCTGTGTACGCCAATGCTGGGTATATTGAGAATCGTAGAGTATTGGGTGTGATGTCAAGACGGAAGTATCACTCCAGTCATAGTGGAGATGATGTCACGCATGATACGGTATTAGTGCTCTTAAGTGCTGGCCGGCCATCGGGATATTATGACAAGGTCATGTATATCGATTATAGAGACTAGTTACCAGACATCCGATATGTGCTTCGGAGGGGCAGACACTTATCCAGCCCCAGCCCTAGCACGTGACTATCCGATACTGGGCCAATATACACAATACTTGGTATACTACGCTTGATATAGATCTTAAATATTCTTAGATGAATATGACCGGAGAATTGGGTAGACTTCGTGCTTTGCTAGAAGCCGATCTTGTCTCGTAAATCGGTAGTAGAACGTAGTACTGGTACGTACGTGATTCGGATACTCTGACGACCGTATTTACTGCCGAATTATCCGGGGATCTCATAGGTCGCTTCCCGATAATGCACCGATGACGCATAACTCGCACTCATTAATAATCTGGGATTATATAGAAGAAAGAGAAAATTAATCTAGGATTAATTACGAAGATATTTATCTGGGATAAAATATCGTCTAAAGAGAGAGAATGATTAATTTAGAATTAATCGGTTAACTTAATATATTCGATATATTAATCGAAATTGGATTTCGACGCGGAATTAAAATTACATTTTAATTCGGGCGAACGAATTAATTTAGAATTAATTCGTTAGCGACTTGAATAGTGAATTCGCTAGGCGTAATCATTTAATTACGACGTAACGGAAAACTCGCTAATTGGGAATTAGCGAACCCGAGCCCGAGTGTGATTGCGAACGCATTCGTATTTCGAATTCGAGTGCGGCGACGCAAGTCACATCAAGCGTCAAATCATTCGTCACATCAAGCGTCAAATCAAAAGTCACTTTGAGTGATTGATTGATTGATGTGATTGATTGATTGAAAGACACATGTCACTTTAATAAAGTGAAATGAATAGTTGATGGTTTTAGGTGTGAAATAGTGTAAGTTGGTGGAAAGTATTTACCAATGATTTTAATTAATTGTTTGGTAAATGTTTAATATATTTTTATGAAAATATATAAGTCATTTTGGAAATGCTTTACTACCTAATACACAATTTCTCCTCCATTTCTCTCTCACAACTCACGCCTAAAAGGGCTCTCTTTCTTCTTCCACTTTCAGCTCACTGCCGTGAGCTATAGGGAAAATGAGTCGTTTGTTTGCAAAAAACAAGTGCTAGCACACTTACGAGACTTGCGAAGGTGTTAGGGAGGTTCACCCATGAGGCGGGATCCGTTCGACGAAGCTTGGAGCTTGACGAAAGGACAAATTTGAAGCAAGCAAAACAGTGAGTACAATCACTGCAGTTCACGCCCTTGGCAAGTGAGGAATTTCGAATTTTGTTGCATGCCGCGTCCTCAACTTATCGATGTGAGTATTTCGCTACCTCCGTTGATGTATTTACACATGATTTCATTGCTTGTATGATCTTGGGACCTAGATAAAACCTAACAATGGCATCAAGAGCTATAGGTTCAAGCATGAAAATGTAGGGCTTAAAATTGGGTAAATTTGTTTTGAGCATGATTTGAATGAATTGATTGTTTAAGTATGCTTATAACATGTCTAATTGCATTTTGGTTGGACCAATTTGTTGAAAATTGATTTGGAATAATTTTCCCCAAAAATGTTAAGTTGGCCGAATATGGATGGTGTTGGAATTCTTGGAATTTTTCATTTAATTCATTAGATGAGTTGTAATGATGTAGGATGATGTTAATTTGAGATTTAATTGGATTAATTTTGAATTGAACAAAAACCCTAAAACCATCACCTTGGCCGAATGCTTTTGCCCTTTAATGTCTTGGTATTTTGATTTTTGAACATTGGATGTATTGGAAATCATTTAGGATGTTGATTTAATGTCGATTGTGGGTTCGATTGGATTGAAACCAAATCGGACACAAAATCCCTCCTTTGGCCGAGAGCTTTAAAACATGTAATGGGTTTGTTTTTTTCATTTATGTGTTGGACATGTGATGATGATAATGAACATGATTAATTGGACTAATTTGTGTTTTTAGAAATATTGATTTGGGTGATTAATCATGTAATGCACTTTAGGTAATTAAATTGCGAAATTGGATTTGTGTAATTTAATGAATTAGGCCTTCAAATTGGATTTGGGCTTATTAAGTTGTAATTGGGCTTATTGGGCTTGATTTTATCAAGAGGGTTTAGGCCAAATGGATTGGATCCAATTGGGCCCAAAACCACTACCATAAAGCCCAAATGCAACTTATAAACCTTTAAAGTTTAATTGGGCCTAATGGGCCTAAATTGATTTCTGGGCTTATGGGGTTACTCCTTGATTGGGCTTTGGTTGCCGAAGCCCACGCCTTATAGAAATCAATTAAAGCCCATTAGACTTGAATTGAATTGACGTTGGACGTTAATCGGGCTTTGAGACCCGACACGATTAAATTTGGAATTTAAGTCGTTAAAGGTTTATTAAATAAAGTGTAATATTTAATTTGGAATTGAATAGTGAATTAGTATTAGATACATGTTAAATTTGATTTAATGATGTAGTTTAATTTAATTCATGAATTCGTACTTTGAGTACTTATTCGCAAAACGAGTTTGACTCGAGCAAAATCAAATCGTTGTTTGAACATTGGATGATCACATAATTATTAGATTAATTAATTTGATTAGATTGATTGATAGTATGCTTATGTGTGAATACGTGGTTGTGATGAATGAATAATGTATATCGGATGGATATTAGTCGGGTGGGGCAATTTTGGAAATTGTTGTAATAAATTCGATTTATTAAATTGGACCTGCGTGTCCAGCCTTATCACCTCTATTCTCTTTGTATTCTCTTCTCACCTATTCCCCTCAATGTAAATGAGGTTTCTTTAGAAGTGTAGTGTAACGGTAGAAGTAATACAAGTGCTAGCTTGAGTGAGAAAGGGAGAGATTTGATCTAGGATCAATATGTTAAGTATCCATCCGCATATCATTATTATTTATTTCATATGCGCTTTATTATGTATTTAGAATGCATGTTTAAGGGTGTATGATGATGAGACCTAAACAAAGATAATTAAATTGGTAGCCAATTTGCACGCGAAAAGCCCTCATCAAATATCATGCGTTTTCCTTCCATTGAGTGATTCTTACTCAAGATCCTAGATTGGCATGGGTTGTTGGCCAAAGTCAAGCCCTTGTCCGTCGAAGATGTGTTTGAATCACGAGGCTTTGTTCCATATTGGTGTCTTGTCCAAGTTGTGGTTTGTTGGCCAAAGTCAAGACCACTTCTTGTCCAACGACATTGATTACGAAGCTTCCATGGTCAATGGGTCCGCGCTTGACTGGGATCATTAGGTTTGTTGTGCCAAAGCCAAGGCCTAGTTGATTCAGAGGAAAAAGGTTAGGGTATATATTAGATATATAGGCATATATAAGATATATGTTTCAGACTTGGATGTCCACCTACTGGATCTAGGAATGGATGTAGATCCAATTGATCTTAGAGATCTACCTAGTTAATTATCATACAATTTGTTGGCCAAAGTCAAGATTGTGTGATATTTAACGGGATCCTAGCCCACTAGGAAACACGGTTTCCCGAGTACTCGACAGAGGGTTAGAGGCTCGACGAAAAATAGTGGGAGGCAAGAATTGAATTTGCAATATTCGTTCAATTACTCGCCATACGCGCTCAAACAAATATCACTCGTCATATATTAAAAGTATTAGTTGGACTAATATTTAATGTTGTTTTAATAAACAGTTGGACTGTATTATAGTTGATTATATATAATTGGATTATATTAATCAATATATTTGAATTAATTAATTTCAGTTTACAGTTGATTTTATAATTGGATTATAGTAATCAATGTAATTGAGGTTAATTAATTTGGATTATATTTGATTATATAGTTGGACTATTATAATCATTATAATATATAGTACCACTAATCATTGATTAAATAGTTGGACTATTGTAATCAAGAAAAAATTGAAAAGTTGGATATTTAAAATATAATCTTGGATTAAATGTTTTAAATGATTTAATTTTCAAATTGGGAATAAATAATAGGTTACTTTATTTGATAAAATAACTTATTATACCTTAAGCCCAAAATTAAGCAAATAAGTAGAGCATAAAATCTTTGGAAGATTTATGTGATGATGACTTTAGTGCTTAATTTAATATACTTGTCATAAATCTAATTTTAGATTTAAGAAGTATTAAAATTGCAATTTATAATTCTTGGAGAATTAATTGACTATTCTAGAGGAGATAAAGTCAAAGTTTGCAATTGGGCATGTAGCACGAGGTGCACATTGTTTCGATATTCTAAAAACCCAAGGCTTGGCCTAAGGTTCCTGAAATATTGAAAAGGATAATTGACATATCCCAAAGTGACTACCATTTGGATATGGCAGACACGAAAGAATTAAAGAAAGGGCAAGGCTCTGACTTTAAAAATGTTTGTCAAAGTTATGTTCACTACTAGTATTGAAATTAGATTTTAAATACTTAGTGTGGTACATAAAATATATGTATTGATGTTCAGAATCTGCTTTGAGCAGGATACTGACTTCAAGCTGAGATTGCTCTGCGAATCGGAAACGGGACGAAAGTCGCTGTTTCGACCGTAGATACCTAAGTTTAGGAACTACCCTTCGGGTGTGTACTTAAATTAGGAACTGTTATAATGTAACTAGTTTGACTAGAGACATTATCTCTATATCAGTGTTTAATCCATTGTGGATAAACCTTTATATTCTAGAACACTAAGTGTTTCATTATATAAAGATGATATTAGAGATAAACACATTAGATGTGAATAACAGAATTTATATTTTGAATATAATTAAAATCTCAAAACATATAAAATGACAAATAAATAGCTCAAATTGATTTGATCAAGTAGAGACTTATTTGTGGCATTGTTGTCTAGGACAGAATTAAACAAGATTCGTATATCCGCACTTTTGAAGAGTGGGTACTAGGACTGATTTGACTATTCAAATAAAGTCTACGAATCTAGTTTGTTAGGTAAAGTACCTAAAATACTATATACTTGGTAATGGTAAAAATGCCATCGATCTGTTAGCCCTATTCATTGTGAAGAAAGTGGGCCCATATCTAGCTAGGCTAGATGTGAACATGAATATTTCGTGACCTTAACGGATGTGGCATCACGTTATGGTTATGTGTTCTTTTGAAGAACACAGATCGGAAACTATTAGAGTTTCGACACGAAGTAGATAAACAGATCGACTATAGTATTATGCCGTCACGGTAAGACCGTAATGGAAAATACTTAAGCAGTAAGTTTCAAATATACATGAAAGAGTATGTATTCTTTCAGATGAGGACTCCTCCCGAGACACGTCAGTTAGACGGTGTGTCCGAACAAAAACCGAATTTTGTTGGACATGATAAGGTTTATCACGAGTCGCTCTGAGCTATCATTTCCTTCAACAGGATATGTATTAACAGTGCAAAACTTATTTAGAATAAGGTTCCATATAAATCTGTTTGACAGATATCATATAGGATATGAACAGGAAAGAAACAGGGTTTCTCATTCCTAATAATTTGGGTATGCCGGGCATAACGTTTGGATGATACCAAACTAGAACCCAAATTGGATAAGTGCCATACATAGGTTATCCTAAGGAAAACCATAAGTATAGTACTTATATATCTCACAAGAGAACAATGTGATTGTTGCTCGCCATGCGGTTTTCCTAAGAGGAATACCGATATGCAGTGGTAAGTGGGAGGATAGTGATACTCGATGAAAATCGGAGTAATACTATTCAAGGCACGAAGTCCTTAAAGGAACACAAACAGTTCATCAATGATGAATCTGTACCATTAATCTTCGAATACACAAGAACCACGTAGATCGGAAGAATCAGAAAACAACCTGGGGTATGGGTTTCTGATGTAACTCATAAAGATATTAATCTTGTGGAGGTATACCAACCGACTACGTTTTGAGGAAGTGATACGAGGTATCGACTCCCTATTATGGAAAAGTGCCATGAGTCCGAAATGGATACCATGTATAACAACTATGTTTGGATACTAGTTGTTGTACCGCAAGGCATTGTGCCTATTGGTACTATAAATGTCTTCAATGAAGACATACATGGATGGCAACATACCAACTTACAAAGCTAGGCTTTTGACGGAAAGGTATCGTTATCAACATTGTGTTGATTACGGTTCAACCTTTTACCTGTTGCCATGGTAAATCCATTTGGATAATGCTTGCTGAAATACTGCATATTTCATTTATGAAATGTGTCAGTTAAAGATCAAAATCGCTTTCCTGAAAAGGAAACCTGTTTGGAGGATGCTTACAACATCCTGACGATTTTGTATAACCGACAAACAAGGTTTGCGGGTTATTCGATCCATGTTTGGATTAAAGCAAGCATAAGGTTCTTGGAACTGTCGTTTTGAAATAATCATAATGGTTTATGATTTGACTCAAAACGAAATGATTCTTGTGTATATAAGGAGGTTAGTGGGAGAGCACTGATAATGAAATTCCCATAAAGCAATTGGTGAAAGCTTGGCTTTCATAGAATTCTCCGTAGAATTCTGGGAGAGTAACAACCTTTATTCAAGGAATAAAGATCTACTGGGATAGATTTGGAGTTGTTAACACTCTCTGGGAAATTGTACATTTAAAATGTACTTGATATGGTGTCTCATACGCTTTGAGCATATGGAGTCACAATCAGGACAATCCAAGTGATAGTCACTGGATTGAAGTTAAGGACATCTATTAGTATCTTAGAGAACTAAAGATGTTGTCTAAACTATGGAGAAAGAGAACTTGAAGTGAACTGGGATCACTGCCGCAAGTTTCCAAACAGTTAAATACTGCGGTACTATAAAGTTTGAATAACGGGACAGTGAGCTGGAAATCTTCCGAGCAAGATACTGTTGCCGAATAAACAACAAATGCGGATTATTGCTGCGGCTGAGGCAGCAATAGAAGCCATTTGGGTCGATAATAAATCTAATTAGATTAGATATAGTTCTGTTAGCAGCTGAGCTAGGCGTCAGCACAAGGCTAAAGAATTAAAGGTCTCATCGACGATCCAGATATATACTTCTATATTCATCTGATTCGTTCGGATCATACATCGTGGCGATGTGGTGATCGTATAAATCGCGTCAGACGATAATCATGAAAATCCACTGACGAAAACCTTTTCTCAGCAATTTGAGCGAACCGTACATAGTTCGGGTGTAGGACACTTGAGTGACTGGCTATGTGCCAAGTGGGAGATTGTTGGATAATATGACCCATAGCGTCACTATTTGTACAGATCATAGTGTTGTTGTACAAATTAACTATGTGACAAGGAAATTGCACTCTCATCATTTGTGATTAGATCACCTTAGATATATAAATGAAGAGAGGTCCATATGATTAGTTCCTGGATTGAGAATGATATGAGACAGTATCAGTCCACGAAGGATTAATCATTAAATATCCCTAGTCGGAGTATTATCGAGACTGGACATCGATAATGCGGAATAGGCTAGTATTGCACTTGTGCGCGTTGTGAGGGCACAACGACATAGTTCTCATATATATAAGTATTGGATACTTATGCAAGTGCGATAGGAGGTTGTGTTTCACCGATGGTACGGGAAACAGCTTCGCTCTGGATAGACCCCTCGGAATCCCATTGGTATTATGACTATGTGTCTATGGGAGTCCGACATCAGGGTAGGTGTGTATGGTCTTAACCTGAGACTTGCACCGCTAATGCTTACGACAATCAATATACTTTAGTTGAGGTCGTCTAGGACTCTAACCGGTTCTGTGTACCCCAATGCTGGGTATATTGAGAATCGTAGAGTATTGGGTGTGATGTCAAGACGGAAGTATCACTCCAGTCATAGTGGAGATGATGTCACGCAGGATACGGTATTAGTGCTCTTAAGTGCTGGCCGGCCATCGGGATATTATGACAAGGTCATGTATATCCGATTATAGAGACTAGTTACCAGACATCCGATATGTGCTTCGGACGGGGCAGACACTTATCCAGCCAGCCCCAGCCCTAGCACGTGACTATCCGATACTGGGCCAATATACACAATACTTGGTATACTACGCTTGATATAGATCTTAAATATTCTTAGATGAATATGACCGGAGAATTGGGTAGACTTCGTGCTTTGCTAGAAGCCGATCTTGTCTCGTAAATCGGTAGAACATAGTACTTGGTACGTACGTGATTCGGATACTCCGACGACCGTATTTACTGCCTGATTATCTGGGGATCTCATGGTCGCTTCCCGATAATGCACCGATGACGCATAACTCGCACTCATTAATAATCTGGGATTATATAGAAGAAAGAGAAAATTAATCTAGGATTAATTACAGAGATATTTTATCTGGGATAAAATATCGTCTAAAGAGAGAGAATGATTAATTTAGAATTAATCGTTAAATTAATATATTCGATATATTAATCGAAATTGGATTTCGACGCGGAATTAAAATTAGATTTTAATTCGGGCGAACGAATTAATTTAGAATTAATTCGTTAGCGACGTGAATAGTGAATTCGCTAGGCGTAATCATTTAATTACGACGTAACGGAAAACTCGCTAATTGGGAATTAGCGAACCCGAGCCCGAGTGTGATTGCGAACGCATTCGTATTTCGAATTCGAGTGCGGCGACGCAAGTCACATCAAGCGTCAAATCATTCGTCACATCAAGCGTCAAATCAAAAGTCACTTTGAGTGATTGATTGATTGATTGATGTGATTGATTGATTGAAAGACTACATGTCACTTTAATAAAGTGAAATGAATAGTTGATTGTTTTAGGTGAAATAGTGTAAGTTGGTGGAAAGTATTTACCAATTGATTTTAATTAATTGTTTGGTAAATGTTTAATATTATTTTATGAAAAATATATAAGGCATTTTGGAAATGCTTTACTACCTAATACACAATTTCTCTCCTCCATTTCTCTCTCACAACTCACGCCCAAAAGGCTCTCTTTCTTCTTCGACTTTCAGCTCACTGCCGTGAGCTATAGGGAAGCAATGAGTGGTTTTTGTTGCAAAAACACAAGTGCTAGCACACTTACGAGACTTGCGAAGGTGTTAGGGAGGTTCACCCATGAGGCGTGATCCATTCGACGAAGCTTGGAGCTTGACGAAGGACCAAATTTGAAGCCAAAACAGTGAGTACATTCACTGCAGTTCACGCCCTTGGCAGTGAGGAATTTCGAATTTTGTTGCATGCCGCGTCTCTCAACCGATCGATGTGAGTATTCCGCTACCTCCGTTGATGTATTCACACATGATTTCATTGCTTGTATGATCTTGGGACCTAGATAAAACCTAACAAGTTTCATGAGTCCGTTCCTGCAATTGATAAGTGCATTAGCTGTAGCAAGATAAGGTCTACCTAGGATGAGAGGAATTTGTGACTTAGAGTCAATCACAGACTGCGTATTTAAAATTAGAAAATCAACAGGGTAGTGGAATTTATCAATTTGAACTAAAACATCCTTAACTACTCCCTGCGGTGTTCGGATGGATTCATTAGCTAACTGTAAGACCACAAATATAGGTTTAATCTCTCTAAGTCATAACTGCTTATAGATAGAGTATGGCATGAGATTAACATTAGCACCTAAATCTAATAAAGCTTGACCGAACTCATGTGTGCCAATGTGACAGATGATGGTGGGACATCCTAGATCTTTATATTTTGGTGGAGCTCTCTGTTCAATTACTGCACTAGCCTGGTCTGTCAAAAATACGGTCTTATTCACATTATTCTTCTTTTTTATGGTGCAGAGATCCTTCAAAACCTTTGCATATGTAGGAACTGGTTTTATCACATGTAACAAAGGAAGGTTGATTCTTACTTGCTTAAGATGCTCTACGATCTCACTATTAGGGTCTGGAGCTCTCCATGTAGGCCTAAGATCTTGAGGGAAAGGTACTCTAACTGGGATATGTGGATTGTTCTTCTTGAGGAGTATTTGCACTATTATCCTTAGCGGAACCTACAGTGTTAGAGGTGTCCTGCATCCCTACCTCTTTACCAGTCCTAGTGATTATGGAATTTACTCCTTTTACATTGGCTGCCTCATGATCAGCCTGTGTCATGTGTTGCTCTTGTGGATTACGTTGAGCTTGAGATGGGAATTTGTCTTGTACTTGCACACTCAGGGCATTCGTCAACTTAAAGACTTGAATTTTAATCTTCTTATTGTCTTCAACTACCTGAGCTATTAGTGACTCAAACCATTGATTATTTTTGCTCTGGGCCTCCACAAATGCTTGCACAGTATCTTTTAAGGAATTCCTAGGAATGGCAGATGTAAGATACTATGGGATATTGTAACCTTTGGTTTGTGGTGTCTAGGTAGGCTGATAAGACTCATGTTTCCAACTAAGATTGGGATGGTTCCGCCAACTGGGATTATAGGTATCTGAATAATGTGTGTATGGCTTCTTGTACTTCCCTAAAATGTTGCAGTGTTCCTCATATGTGCCCCTCATCTCACCATATACCGAGTACTATTGGGCTAGATGGTCAGTTCCCTTACACACAAAGCATACCCCTTGAGGTTCTAAATGGGCTACTACATGCATAGTCTGGCTATCCTTAGCGTTTAAGGCTTCTACCTGTCTAGTTAATTACTCAACTTGTGTCTTAAGACTATCATCTTCCCTAAAGTGGTGTATGCATCTGCTAGAAGGAGTGGGGTGTGTCCTATCAGTGTTATCAATGACATTAGGTCAAGTCCAAGTATGAGATTTCTCAGCTAAGTCATTTAAGTACTCTAACGCCTCATCAAGGTCCTTTCAGATGAACTCACCATTACATTTGTCTCCATGAATTGGCGCTCTCTAGGGGTTAAACCATCATAAAAATAGCTCACTAAGCGCCAACTCTCATATTCGTTGTGAAGACAACTAGCTAACATCAATTTAAACCTCTCCCAAGTTTGATAAAGGGTTTCACTGTCTTTCTGGGAGAAGGTGGAGATTTGTCTTTTCAGGGCATTCATTTTATGGTGTGGGAAGTATTTGTTAAAGAATTCCTGTGTCATCTCGCTCCATGATCATATTGACCTAGGTCTTTGTGAATACAACCAATTTTTAGCTCTATCCTTAGGGGAAAATGGGAAGAACTTAAGTCTAATTGTGTCTATGGTTCTGAACCAGTCATGGAAAGTCGTTACAACCTCTTCAAACTCTCTAATGTGCACATAAGGGTCCTCGTTCTCTAAACAATGAAAGGTTGGGAGATATTGTATCATTCCAGCCTTAAAGTCTATATGTGGTACATTAGGAGGAAACATGATACACGATGGTATAGCTGTGCGAGTGGGATGGAGGTACTCTTCAAGAGCCCCCATGGGTGGTCTCTCGTACTCACTCATACTGTGTGTGCTAGATGTAGATGGTGTGGCAAAAATATTATCAAACTGACTTTTTGAGTTTGAGTTTTCCTCTTCAATCCCGACAAATCTACCACACTTATCCCTACGTCTAGGCATGCAATTAAACATAAAATAAAACTAGAAACAAAAATAAATAAATAAACTAAAAATAAATAAATAAAGAAATAAAAAATTCAAAAGTAAAATTAAAACTGAAATTAAATAAGTAAATAATAATAAAAAAATAAGATGGAACGAAGTTATCGTTTTTGTTGTTGATCAAGCAAACCTACTCTTTTTGGTTGTAAACCGTCTCCCCGGCAACGGTGCCAAATTTTGATTATGCCCAAAATGTATTTGCGGTTACTTGCGGTTATCGCAGTATAGTTGGGGGGTCGATTCCCCAGAGAGATGGTTACAAAGACTGATTTACTTAAACAAAAACGTTTAAAGATAGATTGAATTGATAATTTAAAGTAAATATTAATAGAAAAACATAAAAGATATCAATATAGAGACGCATCAAAGCATCGAGAATCCCTATTGTATCAAATTCCTATATCCAGTTATTGATTCATGTTATTACTCAATTGAAGGTTTCACATCCCAAACCAACAATCGGAAAATATTCAATTCTAAGCATATTAAATTCTAAGGTAATTGATGATTTATTTTCTCTATGTTAACAGCACACAAAGTCATTGTTAAGACTTATCTAGCGTCGATAATATATCCTCAGACAATACAACAGCAGAAGACCAAATCATAAAACAACTTTACGAGTCACAACTGGGTTCACAAATCACACATAGAAGAACCATGACCGGATCTATATGCAAGTTTGACAAAAATAGTTTCTGGATTCATATAATCAAAAGATAATAAAGAATAATAAACATCAATTGTATTAAACGTTTAAGATTATTTAGGAATCAACAACATGAATATAAAAACTTAAATACAAGAGTTCATCCTTAGCTTTGCCTATGAGATTAGTTCTCCATGGAAGAAAGAGACATAGCCTGAAGAGATTACAGCAGCAGTATCCTGTCTGGTATGAAGTTTCTTCATTATTCAATCTCAAATTTGTGTTTGTGGCTCTCTGTTGTGTGTTTCTTCTCTTTTTTTCTCCTTTTTCTCCTCTCCTTAGGGTTTTGGACGAGCTTGGGTTTATATAGAGAAGTCATGGAGGACTTATTTGCGTACAAATGAACTAAACAAAAATCCCTGGAATAGGCTTCTGTGTCGCGACGCGTGGTCGGTTTTCTAGTTTCTCCAATTATGTGATTCAGCTCTTCCCGTGTGCTTTCGATGCATCCGCAAGGTCCCGAAATATGTGTAATTGCTCCAATCTTCATGTTTCAATGCTCCCTAATAATAAGACACAAAATAAACTATAATTAAGTCTAAATACATAATAATCAAGCCGAATGAGTGATGTTCAAAGTACACTTTCATAAACTTATCACAACCTCCAACCAGCTTATTGCTAGTCCCTAGCAATTCAAGCGCAAAAATAAACTAAGAACTAAATAAATAAAACTATCTAAGCCACTTTCATAGGGATCACGATTACATTTAGCGTATGCAACAAGCCTTTAAACCCCTAGGTGGCCCTAGTGGACGAGTTATAGTCTCGTGAGGGCTTACAACGACGACACCCACAAACGTCATTCAAAACATATAAAAATACAAAAACAAAATAAAGTAGTCTCAATAGTTATGCATATTTTTGTCCTCAAAGAATGCCTAGTAATAAAACTAGAGAACCTTCAAAGTACTCAATGTAACTCAAATTCAAGTCCTTGAATAAATCACTTAAACCAGACTCATAATGTGTGTGTGTGTAAAGGTACATTCACAGCTTGATTCCTAGGAAACCCAACTCAATGATTTCGTTTAAAAATTGGGATCCGATGGGTCAAACCAACCTAGATATCTCAATTATACTCTGTAGTTGCCTTTCTGTGCTCAGTATGATATGATTTTCTTTTTCATTTTCTTGTCTCTTTTTGTTTCTTTTTTCAACTTTTTCTTTTCTTCTTTTCTTTATTCAGCACATCTACCCTTTAAGGTGGCATTTCTCCTCATGGTGGTCCTAATACTCACCCATAGGTAACTTCACGCTTATCGGTTATAGGTGGTTTAATTTCTTTCTTTAGAGACTTTTTCTTTTTATATTTAACCATACCACACATCGTAACACAAGCAAATCAGGATAGACATCTAAGCAAATGGTCATTCATCGACATGAAATTTCTTCAACTAGCCACCTTGCCAACTACTAAGGCTCTTACTGCTAAAAACTTATAGTTAAGTGCTTACGAGTCTAACCTAGATCAACTACTCAAAGCATCAGATAAAAATATATTAAAGAACTTATCATTTCTAAAATTTCATCCTAGAGAAAACAATACTCATCATTAGACATATGCTTACTATTAAGGTTTAAAAACAAACAAAATGATTTTTTTGTAACAGGTATTATCACTCCATGCATACACTCCCACACTTAAAACTTTCATTGTCCTCAATATAAGATAAATATAAAGAAAAAAGATTAACGAACAACACTACCAGGCATGGAGTTGATCAGGTTCCTGCTAGTAAGACTTTAGTTATGTGGCAGTGTAGGAAGCACTAACACCTGCATAATTACTCATGCAAACATTAAACATGTAATTAGCACACAATAAAATAAAACTTAAAGTAAAGAAAATAAAATAATTAAATTAAATTAAAACAAAATAAAAAGAATGTAAAATAAATGCAGATGCAAGGGTTGCCTCCCCGCTAGCGCTAAGTTTAACGTCTTCAGCCAGACGTAACCACATAATGTTTTCTTGGTCGCTTCCATGTATTGAACTGATGAAGGCATGAGAAAGAAGTTTTGTCTAACTATTGCAGTTTATCTATTGATCCCCCAGGGTCTGGCTGTTGAGATTGTAGGCTGCACATATGTAAAAGTTGGCCCAATCTCATTTTCTTACTTCCCAGTAATCATCTTCAAATGAGCACTAACTCTTATTTTCCTCCTTTTACGGATCTTTGGATTCAATTTCAGTTCAGAGGGTTTGATTCATGTTGTAAAGAAGCTGTTCCTGGCATGACTGTTTCTAGCATGTATGTATATTAACACTCATCATCACCTTTTGGTTATTTTTCCACATGAAAAATATTTACTTCTAGTGTCATGTTCCCAAATGATAGTTTCATGAGTCTATTCCTGCAATTGATAAGTGCATTAGTTGTAGCAAGAAAATGTCTACCTAGGATGAGAGGAATTTTTGACTTAGAGTTAATCATAGACTGCGTATCTAAAATTAGAAAATCAACAGGGCAATAGAATTTATCAATTTGAACTAAAACATCCTTAACTACTCCCTGCGGTGTTCGGATGGATCGATCAGCTAATTGTAAGACCACAAATGTAGGTTTAATCTCTCCAAGTCCTATTTGCTTATAGATATAGTATGGCATGAGATTAACACTATCATCTAAATCTAATAAAGATTGACCGAACTCATGTGTGCCAATGTGACAGATGATGGTGGGACATCCTGGATCTTTATATTTTGGTGGAGTCCTCTGTTCAATTACTGCACTAGCCTGCTCTGTCAAAAATACAGTCTTCTTCACATTATGCTTCCTTTTTATGGTACAGAGATCCTTCAAAACCTTCGCAAATGTAGGAAATTATTTTATCACTTGTAACAAATGAAGGTTGATTTTTACTTGCTTAAGATGCTCTAGGATCTCACCATTAAGTTCTGGATCTCTCGCTATGGGCCTAAGTGTAGGCACTGCATTTTTGCATATAAGTCCCTATGATGAGTCTCATTTAGAGGCACTACCTTTTAAGTCGCAGAAGTCGCAGGAAACGGACGTCGGTAGGGGAAATTCAGAATAAGTATGTCATCAGATTCATTTCACAAGTTCACTGTTTTCGTTCGTGCTGCGTTCGCGACCACGTTCGAACATCAAGTAGATTGCGGGCATTCGTGTAGCATTCGAATCGGCGTTCGAACGATGTCGATATTTCTGGTTTTGCTGCTAGCCTCACACCCAAGCCAAATTAGGCCACCAAAGCCCATAAAACACATCCAAATTAATAAAATGCATATTTAACACATTGGGAATTAAATAAAATCTAAAAATCATATACCAAATTAAAATAATCTCATGCCTAAACAAAACAAATTAAATATATCATATTCCTAATCTAGCCAAGACATGTCCCCCAATCAAATATTAGACTTTCCTTGTAAGAAACTAATTGATTCCTTCATTTTTCAAACAAGGAGAAGCCCTAGCCTTGGTCTATATAAGAAACCAAATTCCAACATTTCCCCCTCCTAGACTATTCACTGCAACCCACAAAGAAACCCTAAAAGACACTCTCATCTCTCTCTCGGTAATTCTGTCATGTACCCACAGCCAAACTCCACTTAGCCAATTCACGTAGCAACCCTTCGCGTTCATCAGCACATGCCACCTGCCTTATTGGCCCTCACCCTCTCATTTGATCACATACAGCAGCCCACTAACTACAAAACACACAGCACGTAAACAACACATCCACTGACCGAAAAAAGCCACAAAAACCCTAAATTCCCCACGCAAACAGCCCCCATAAACCTATTATATTACCGTGAAAATAGCTTGAAATAGTCCCTCAATAAACGACCAAAACAGTAACAAAAAAACACCCAAACAGTCCTAGAAATTGCCCAAAACTGCACCCGAAATAGCAGCCCCAACCCCACTAAAACAGAAGTAAAACAGCAGCAAAGCGGAGTGAAAACACTAGCTTGAGCAGCAAAACAGCGAGGAAAAACGTTGACCAGTGTACCAGAAAGGTTGCAGAGTTTTAGCCCTTCCGACCACCAATTAACACACGTCCAAGAGTCGACATAAAAGGTTAGACCTGAGGGCACTTTTCGTATTTGTTTTTATTCATCTTTTAATTGTTTTAGTTATTTATTTCGTATGAGAGTCGTTTGTGGATGCATGTTGTGGCTTTGGATGAATGGAAAGTGTGTCGTCTCTTGTGGTATATAGGATGGAAACCCAGACGTAAATTCCATAGCCGAATCCGAATGGACGGTAGTGCGGTATGTACTTGGGATACAACTCTACGTACCACTTGAGCAAACAGCACATATTTCGATTTATTTTGTCTTGTTTGTTTATTATCCGTTATTTAATTTCTGCATGTTATTTGTTTGTGTAATGATGAGATAAAGTGCGTGGGCTTAGTAAGTTGGATTAAAGGTCCTCTATTTCGAGGGGTTAAAATCCTTTACCACGATGCTTTGCCGTGCTGGATGATGTATATTCGGTTGAATGTAAGATGTGTTCAATCGGGTATACGAAGTCCGATATTGTTGTCTTTATTTTTTTTATATGCATTATGTTATTAGCGAATGGGCTTAGTAAGTTGGATTAAAGGTCCTCCATATCGAGGGGTTAAAATCCTTTACCACGATGCTTTACCGCACCGGATGATGTATATTCGGTTGAATGTAAGATGTGTTCAATCGGGTATACGAAGTCCGATATTGTTGTCTTTATTTTTATATGTATTATGTTATTAGCGCATGGGCTTAGTAACTGGGATTAAAGGTCCTCCATTTCGAGGGGTTAAAATCCTTTACCACGATGCTTCGCCGCGCCGGATGACGTATATTCGGTTGAATGTAAGATGTGTTCAATCGGGTATACAAAGTCTGATATTGTTGTCTTTATTTTTAATATGCATTATGTTATTAGTGCATGGGCTTAGTATGTTGGATTAAAGGTCCTCTATGTCCGATTTGCTTTCATGCGTAATTGTACTATTATTATCTACTGGCATGCCTATGATCAAATGTAATGTGCTTTCGACATTGTATGCTTGCCGTATTTCAATTCATCTTTATGTATGAAAATTGGGACATAGATTATATGAAAATAGGTTGTATGCAAATTCGGACATAGATTATATGCAAATATGTTATATGCAAATTCGAACATAGGTTATATGCAAACTTAGATATGAGCCTTGTACTTATGCATGCGAACTCAGGAGTAAATTATCCTTGGAAATAAATGTTGCTTAGGCTTGGTTAAATTCTTGCACAAATCATTTCATTTCAAGTGGCATAAGTAAAGGACCATTTTGAACCCAACGGTTTGAGGTCTTCCTTTGCGTGGGGTGAGTGCGGCCTTAAATCTTTGTCCCGGTTCACACCGGGTGGCGACTCCATTATTCTCCGATTTAGTCCCCCGTGGGCTACTCCGTACTCCCAACTAGGCCACGATCCTAGAACAGCATGCGTCGCCCATTTTCTGTGTCCTACAGTCTGCCGACTCCATTGGGGATAGATAATCGGCCCCGAAATAATGTCTTGTAATATTTGGATTTTTGCTTTAATTAACTGTGTCTACTGTGGGTTAAAAGGGATTTAATCAAAGGCACTTTTTAAGGCTGGGTAATGGTTTGGTGTCTTACTTCATTCACTACCTTTCTATAAGGAAAAACTGTGAAGGCACCTAGATAATCATTTACTTGTAGCCTACTGTGATGGACTAATTTAGAGGACTCGTTGTTTATTCCTGTCACAAAGCGATAAGAGCCTAAGAGGCTTGGGTTTTTAAGAGAGTTCGCTCCGCCCTCCCTTTGGTGAATCTACAACGGGAAATCCATTTGACAGTCAGTCACACACCATAGCTCGTTGGCACGTACTGTAAGGTATAAAAAAGGTGCACTCATTTGGTCGCTCGAACCCTTGAGTGGGGAGACCTAGTTGTGGGCAATCCTTCGCCAGCAAGAGTCTTTGTCTACACTCCCACAAACCCACACGTATTCCGGAGTTGTATGGCCTATAGCAACTATTTCCTTGTGCTTGTGGACCATCCTCATTTGGATGCAGTTGGACTTCTTGTCAGAAATGCGAACTTGTTGGCCATTTAAACTCAGACGAGTTCGTATCCTATGAAAATTGGGCCAAAAGCTTCTGAAATGTTGATGGGCCACTCTGTAGAAATTATTTATGTATGCTTGTGTTTGGGAACATTGTCGTTTGGATCCATTTGGACATTTTTGTCATGAGGTATGGGCTTGTTGGGCCATTTAAACTGGGACAAGAACGTATCTTATGATGATTGGGCCGAAAGCTTCTAAAATGCCAATGGGCCATTATATGTTTGTGTTTAGAAACATTATCATTTGGATACGGTTGGACTTCTTTCCATGAGATGTGAACTTGTTCGGCCATTTAAACTGAGACGAGTTCACTCCTATGACAGTTAGCCCAAAAGCTTCTAAAATGAAGATGGGCCGATTTGTGTGAAAATTTTAATAAGTTGATATATTCCTTGTATCGTGCATCTCATTCATCTCATGTATACATCTTATTCATCTCATGTATCGTATGCATCTCATTCATCTCATCTATGCTTCCAAGCGAAATTAATAAGATTTATCGTATGCATCTCATGTACGCTTCCCGCGGGAAACAGACGTTGGAAGGGTAAAGTTGGAAATTAGCATTTTGTCAGATTTAACTCGCTGGTTTCGCTTGTTAGACCTCTGTTTTTAAACACACCAAGCCCAATCCAAAATAATTAAAACATTTAAAATGCATGTCACAAATTAAAACCAATTAAATTAAACTTAAATTAAATTAAATTAAATCACATTCCTAAACTAAATAAATCTAATTAAATAAAATAAATCATATCCTTAATTAAGAAGAACAAATCAAATCAATTCCCCTAATTAAAGATTTTTCCTATCACAAAATAATTAAAAATATCTCTCAATTAATACACAAATTCTATTCCTTCTCCAACAAGGTAAACCCCCTCCCTTGGCCTATAAAAAGAACCATTAACCCACACATTCAATCCTAGCTGGCTCACTCTCACCAAACACAAAAAAAAAAAAAAAAACCGGAGCTTCATCCTCTTTCTTCCCTCATCACGTCCACAACACGCCCAAAGCCAACACATCCTACACATCCTTGCCCCAATTCGTACCAGCCCTACATGCATCATTCACTCAACTGCCAACCCTCTCTCGCCACATAACCTGCCACCAAATCAGCCCCCTCACACGTACTGACCAACCTACTCACGTTGATTGCCCCTTAACACACCATACTGACCTGCCACATCATAAGCCAACTCCATTCACGCCACCTGCACACCCCTTTACATACCAACGCACTGCCTTCATCTCAAGCCATCATCTGCCCCTCAATCAGCGCATATAGCCATCAAAAATCCCTTCAAACTACCGTGAAAATTATCCCCAAGTCACCTAACTCACTGCCGCAAAAACACCCAAACAGCCGCATAATACAGCCCTCCCTGCACGTTCCAAAATAGCCACTGCACACGCACAACACAGCCGCATAATACCCTCCCAAAACAGCAGCCCCTAAGCCCTCAAAAACGCCAAAAGTAGTCCCCTTATACACCAAAACAGTCCCTTAAACAACCAAAAATAGTATCCTAAAAACAACAGTAAAACAGCAGCCCGAACAGCGAAACATGGAGGAAAGACGTTGAGTTAGTGAACCAAAAGAGTTGCGGATCATTCACCCTTCCAACGGACGTGTAACGCCCTTTCTTGAGACGACAAAGAGGTTAGACATAAGGGCACCTTTTTACTTTTTTATCTTTTTGTTTATTTATTTATTTTAGAAATATTATCGCATGAAAGTCATTTGAGGCATGATGTGATTGTTGGATGAGCGGAATATGTGTTCCCTTTTGTGGTATATAGGATGGAAACCCTGACATAAATTTCGTAGCCGAAACCGAATGGACGGTAGTGCGGTTTGCACTCGGGAAACAATGCCACATACTACTTAAGAGACACACGTATTTCGTTTCATCCAAACATGTATGCGAGCATGATTTAGTCTAGTATGTTATTTATTTTCTTTAAGCATGATTTAGTCTAGTATGTTATTTATTTTTTAAGCAATGAGTTGTTTAATTAATTTTAAGCATGAGTAGTTATTTGTTTTGTATTTGGGAATTTGCATTAGGTTTATGTTGTTGTTTGATTTTCGCATTATATAATTGAAATATATTCATGAGATTGCCGTGTGTTGTCGTGTGTTATGAGGACTTACTTTCCAAGCATGCAAACTTAGACATAGGATTTGTCTTTATGAGCATGAACTAGATATAGGTTGTTCCTGAGCATGTTGCATAGATTCGGTTAAGATATTGCACAAATCACATTATTACAAGTGGCATAAGTAAGGGACCATTATGAACCCAACGGTTTGAGGTCTTCCTTTGCGAGGGGTGAGTGCGGCCTTAAATCACATTTTCCCAGTTTACAGTGGGTGGCGACTCTATGTTATTTCTTCGGTTTAGTTCCCTTGCGGGCTATTCCGTACTCCCAACTAGGTCGCAAGCCTAGAACAGCATCGTCAAGTTCTGTGTCCTACAGTCTGGTGACTCCACTGGGGATAGAGAATCGGCCCCGAAATAATGTCTAGTAATATTATGATTTGTGGTTTAAGTTAACCGTTCCTATAGTGGGTTGAAAGGGGTTTAATCAAAGGCATCTTTTTAAGGGCTAGGTGATGGTTCGATGCCTTCCTTCATTCACTACTACCTTTCTATAAGGAAAAGCTGTGAAGGCACCGAGATGATCATTACTTGTAGCTCATTGTGACAGACTAGATTGGAAGACTCATTGTTTATTCCTGTCACCAAGGCGATAAGAGCCTAAGAGACTTGGGTATTTAAGAGAGTTCGCTCCACCCTCTCTCTGGGGAATCTACAATGGAAAATCAATTCGACAGTTAGTCACACACCATAACTCGTTGGCACGTACCTTTAGGTATAAAAAAGGTGCGCTCACTTGGTCGCTCGAACCCTTGAGTTGGGAGACCTAGTTATGGGCAATCCTTCATCGACGAGAGCCTTTGTATATACCCCTGCAAACCTACATATGAACCGTAGTTGTATATCCTATAGAAGATTCCCCTTATGCTTTTGATAACCACGTGCATCTCATGCATCTCATGCATACACGCATCATGTTAACCCTCTGTGTCTTAAAAGCCATCATAGATATCCGTTGGGTTAGAAAAAAAAGGGGTTTGTCAAGAAGAGTTTAGAAAACATGGATATCGGGGAAAAGGAAATCGAGAAACAAAAAATTGTACGGCAAGGATAGAAAGACCATGGTGGGCCCAAAAAAAAAGAAAAAAAAAAAAGAAAAAGAAAAAAGATTGTTTTTTAAGTCCTTAATAGTTAAGCATGAGTCCAATGATGAAATCATGTGCTTTAGGATGAAATCTTAGAAACGATAAACTCTTGATATGCTTTTATCTGATACTTTGAGTGATTGATCTATGTTAGACTCGTAAGCACTTCACTATAGGTTCTTAGCGGTGAAAACCTGAGTAGTTGGCAAGGTGACTAGTTGAAGAAATTGTAGGTCGGTGAATGACCATTTGTTTAGATGTCTATCTTGATTTTCTTATGTTATGATGTGTGGTATGGTTGAAAATGAAAGAAAAATCTCTAAAGAAAAGAATTGAACCACCTATAACCGACAAACGTGAAGCTACCCATGGGCGAGTATTAGGACCACCATGAGGAGAAATGCTACCTTAAAGGGTAGGTGTGTTAAAAAAAAAAGAAAGAAAAAAAAGAAAAGAAAAAAGAAAAGAAAAAAGAAGTTCAAAATGAAAAGAAAAAAAGAGAGACAAAAGAGAAAGAACCTTACCAAATGGAGCACAGAAAAGCAACTGCATGCATAATTGAGACATCTAGGTTGGTTTGACCTATCGACCACAATTTTTGAAACGAAATCATCGAGTTGGCTTACCTAAGGATTAAGCTGTGAAAGAACCTTCGCACACACATACTTTGGGTCAGGCTTAGATCATTTATTCAAAAACTCATATTTGGAGTTGCATTGAGTGTTTTGAATGTTCTCTAGTTTCATTACTGGGCATTCTTTGAGGACAATGATATGTATAACTATTGAGACTAGTTCATAGCTTATAGCATGTTGACATGGAATGCCCCACCATGTGGTTCATCTCTTGACCAAGTACAAACACGGAAGAGCAAAAGCTAAACCAAGACTGGAGGCGACCAGTTTACCACATCGTGAATCAGGGACATAACAAGATCTTGAGCCATGAGAAAAAAAGAGAACCACTAATCACCAGAAGAGAACATGCAGAAGGAAATTGCAAGCAGACCCAGGGGGCAACCAAAGACTTTTGTAGGCAAGAAGCACTGAAGAGCACAAGAAGACCTAACCCATCAGAATAGGAAACACATTCATTCATGCATGCATGCATATATATCATATACACGCAATCTTTGTCTTATTTTTTTTCACAGGTTTAAAAGAAAAAGAGAAAGCGGCAAAGACAAGCCAACCAGAATCAGCAATATAGCAGTAGTTTTGGGGTTGAGTCCCAGGGTTGAGGCCCACATCACCAGCAGTTTCAGGATCCCAGGGTTGAGGCCCACATCAGTATCAGTTTGGGGTGAGGCCCACATCACTATCAACTCAGGGTCGAGGCCCACATTGTCAGTAGCATCGGGAATGAATCCTAGGGCCGAGGACCATGTTGTAAGAATTTGGAAAGAATCCAGGGAATGAATCATAGGGCCGGTGCCCACGTTGTCAGAATTTGGATGAATCCCAGGGTCGAAGCCCACATCATCTGAGTTTTGGAATGAATCCGGGAATGAATCCCAGGGTCGAGGACCACATCAGCAGAGATTTGGAATGAATCCAGGGAATGAATCCCAAGGCCGAGGCCCACATCGTCAGAGTTTTGGAATGAATCCAGGGAATGAATCCTAGGGCAGAGACCCATATCGTCAGAATTTGGAATGAATCCCAGGGCCGAGGCCCACATCAGTAGAATTTGGAATGAATCCAGGAATAAATCCCAAGGCCGAGGCCCACATCAGCAGAGTTTTGGAATGAATCCTAGGGCCGAGGCCCACGCCGTCAGAATTTGGAATGAATCCTAGGGCTGAGGCCCACGCGTCAGAATTTAGAATGAATCCCAAGGCCGAGGCCCACGTCGTCAGAATTTGGAATGAATCCCTGGGCCGAGGCCCATCTCGTCAGAATATGGAATTAATCCAGGGAATGAATCCCAGGGCCGAGGCCCACGTCGTCAGAATTTGGAATAGATCCAGGGAATGAATCCCATGGCCGAGGCCCACGTCGTTAGAATTTGGAATGAATCCAGGGAATGAATCCTAGGGCTGAGGCCCACATCGTCATAATTTGGAATGAATCCGGGAATGAATCCCAGGGCGAGGCCCACATCGTCAGAATTTGGAATGAATCCCATGGTCGAGGCCCATCTCGTCAGAATTTGGAATGAATCCAGGGAATGAATCCCAGGGCCGAGGCCCACATCGTCAAAATTTGGAATGAATCCAGGGCCGAGGTCCACGTCGTCAGAATTTAGAATGAATCCAGGGAACGAATCCTTGGGCCAATGCTCAAATCAGCGGAGTTTTGGAATGAATCCTAAGGTCGCGGGCCCACCACATCATCATCAGTATTAGTCTTGCCGGGTATGGCACGCTGGGGGCGAGGCCCATATTGGTTCAGTATTAGTTCTGTCGGGTATGGCATTCTGGGGCGAGGCCCACATTGGTTCAGATCAGTTTGCCAGGTACGACACTCCGGGTATGAGACATCAGATCAGTTTACCAGGTACGGCACTCCGGTTATGGAGACATCAGATCAGTTTACCACTTAGTAAGTTGGATTAAAGTTCCTCCATTTCGAGGGGTTAAAGTCCTTTACCACGATACTTCGTTCGCGCCAGATGACGGATTAATGTCGATATGTTCATATACGGGTCGGGTATACAAAGTCTGATATTGTTGCTTTATTTTTTATATGCATTATGTTATTAGCGCATGGGCTTAGTAAGTTGGTTAAAGGTCCTCGTGTCGAGGGGTTAAAATCCTTTACCACGATGCTTGGTTGCCGCGCCTTTTAGCCCGTTATTATTTATTAGTGTCATCTATCCGTTCACGTATGTGTCATGTTGTTTACTGTATTTTGGAGGTCAATGTCGTAACCCTATTCGAACGCATTTCAGAACGCCGCACGAACGCATGTTTTTTGTCTCAGTTCGTTCGAACGCAGCTACGAACGCCGCATGAACGCCCACGGTAAACAGGTCCTCTTCCATCACATCTCATCCACGATTACTCATTTTGTCATTTACCTTTTTGATTGTTCATGTTCTCGCAATTAGTCATTTATTGTGTTCACAAGATCACATGTTCGTTTCCATGATGCATGTTTACACGATAGTTATCTACTTATGCTTCCGCATTCATCCATTCAACATGTTCATGAAGTTATATGATTGCCGTTATTCCAATTTGCTTTCATGCGTGATTGTACAATTATTAACTACTGGCATGTCTATGATCAAATGTAATGTGTTGATGACATTGTATGCTTGCCGTATTTCAATTCATCTTTATGCATGCAAATTCGGACATAGATTATATGCAAATAGGTTGTATGCAAATTCGGACATAGATTATATGCAAAGAGGTTGTATGCAAATTCAAACATAGATTATATGCAAATATGTTATATGCAAATTCGGACATAGGTTATATGCAAACTTAGATATGAGCCTTTTACTTATGCATGCGAACTCAGGAGTAAATTATCCTTGGAAATAAATGTTGATTAGGCTTGGTTAAATTATTGCATAAATCATTTCATTACAAGTGGCATAAATAAGGGACCATTCCAAACCCAACGGTTTGAGGTCTTCCATTGCGAGGGGTGAGTGCGGCATTAAATCTTTGTCCTGGTTCACATCGGGTGGCGACTCCATTATTCTCCGGTTTAGTCCCCAGCGGGCTACTCCGTACTCCCAACTAGGCCGCGAGCCTAGAACAGCATGCGTCGCCCATTTTCTGTGTCCTACACTAATATCTTGAGGGAAAGGTACTCTAACTGGGATATGTGGCATTTGTTCTTCTTGAGGATTATTTCCACTATTATCCTTAGCGGCACCTACAGTGTTAGAGGTATCCTGCATCCCTACCTCTTTACCACTTCTATCGATTATGGCATGTACTCTTTTTACATTGACTACCTCATGATCAGCTTGTGCCATATGTTGCTCTTGTGGATTAGGTTGAGTTTGAGATGGGAACTTGTCTTGTTCTTGCACACTTAGGGCATTCCTCGACTTAGAGAATTGACTCTTAATCTATTTATTGTCTTCACCTACCTAAGCTATTAGTGACTCAAACCATTGATTGTTTTTGCTCTGGGCCTCCACAAATGCTTGTACAGTATCCTCTATGGACTTCTTATGAACGGCAAGTGTATGATACTGGGGGCACTGTAACCTTTGGTTTGTGGTGTTTGGGTAGGCTGATAAGACTCATTTTCCAACTAAGATTGGGATGGTTCCACCAACTGGGATTATAGGTATATGAATAATGTATGTATGGCTTCTTGTACATCCCTAAAGTGTTGCAGTGTTCCTTATATGTGCCCCTCATCTCACGATATACCGAGCACTATTAGGCTAGATGGTCAGTTCCCTTACACATAAAGCATACCCATTGAGGTTCTAAATGGGCTACTGCATGCATAGTCTTGCTATCCTTAGCGTTTAAGGCTTCTAACTGTATAATTAGTAACTCAACTTGTGTCTTAAGATTATCTTATTCCCTAAAGTGGTGTATGCCTCTGCTAGAAGGAGTGGGGTGTGTCATATCAGTTCTATCAATGGCATTAGGTCCAGTCCAAGTGTGAGATTTCTCAGCTAAGTCATTTAAGTACTCTAACGCCTCATCAGGAACCTTTCAGATGAACTTATTCTTGCACTTGTCTCCATGAATTGGCACTCTCTAGGGGTTAAACCATCATAAAAATAGCTCACTAAGCGCCAACTCTCATATCCATGGTGAGGGCAACTAGCTAACATCTCTTTAAACCTCTCCCAAGTTTGATAAAGGGTTTCACTATCTTTCTGGGAGAAGGTAGAGATTTGTCTTTTCAGGGCATTCTTTTATGGTGTGGGAAGTATTTGTTAAAGAATTCTTATGTCATCTCGCTCCATGATCCTATTGACCTAGGTCTTAGGGAATACAACCAACTTTTAGCTCTATCCTTACGGGCAAATGGGAAGAACTTAAGTCTAATTGTGTCTATGGTTCCGAACCTGTCATGGAAAGTTGCTACAACTTCTTCAAACTTTCTAATGTGCCCATAAGGGTTCTCGTTCTCCAAACAATGAAAGGTTGGGAGATACTATATCATTCCATACTTAAAGTCTATATGTGGTACATTAGGAGGAAATAGGATGCACGATGGTGTAGTTGTGCGAGTGGGATGGAGGTACTCTTCAAGTGTCCTCATAGGTGGTCTCTCATACTCACTCATGCTGTGTGTGCTAGATGTAGATTGTGTGGCAAAAATATTATCAAACAGACTTTTTGAGTTTGAATTTTCCTCTTCAATCCTAACAAATCTACCAAACTTATCCCTACGTCTAGGCATGCAATGAAACATAAATAAAACTAGAAATAAAAATAAAAGAATAAACTAAAAATAAATAAATTAAGAAAAAAAAATTCAAAATTAAAATTAAAACTGAAATAAAATAAAATAAATAAGTAAATAATAAAAAAAATTAAGATGAAACGACGTTACCAGTTTTGTTGTTGATCAAGCAAACCTGCTTCTTTTGCTTGTAAACCGTCTCCCCGACAATGGTGCCAAGTTTTGATTATGCCCAAAAAGTACTTGCGGTTACTTGTGGTTATCGTAGTATAGTTGGGGTGTCGATTCCTCAGAGAGATGGTTACAAGGACTGATTTACTTAAACAAAAACGTTTAGCAGTAATTTAATGAAAAGATAGATTGAATTGATAATTTAAAGTAAAAGTTAATAGAAAAACATAAAAGATATCAATAGAGAGAGGCAGCAAAACATCGAGAATCCATATTGTATCAAATTCCTATATCCAGTTATTGATTCATGTTATTACTCAATTGAAGGGTTCACATCCCAAACCAACAATCGGAAATATTCAATTCTAAACATATTAAATTCTAAGGTAATTAATGATTTATTTTCTCTATGTTAACAGCACACAAAGTCATCGTTACGACTTATCTAGCGTCGACAATATACCCTAAGGCAATACTGCAGCAGAAGACCAAATCATAAAATAACTTTACGAGTCATAAATGGGTTCAAAAATCACACATAGAAGAAGCATGACTGGATCTATATGCAAGCATGACTGGATCATATAATCAAAGATAATAAGGAATAATAAACATCAATTGTATGAAACGTTTAAGAGTATTTAGGAATCAACAACATGAATATAAAAACCTAAATACAAGAGTTCATCCTTATCTTTGCCTAGGAGATTAGTTCTCCATAGAAGAAATAGACATAGCCTGAAGAGATTACAGCAGCAGCATGCTGTCTGGTATGAAGTTTCTTCATTCTTCAATCTCAATTTTGTGTTTATGGCTCTCTGTTGTATGTTTCTTCTCTATTTTTCTCCTATCCTTAGGGTTTTAGACGAGCTTGGGTTTATATAGAGAAGTCATGGAGGACTTATTTGGGTAAAAACGAACTAAAAAAAAAACCATGGAATACGCTTTCGTGTCGGGACGCGTGGTCGGGTTTCTAGTTTCTCCAATTATGTGATTCAGCTTTTCCCGTGTGCTTCTAATGCGTCCGCAAGGTCCCAAAACATGTGTAATTGCTCCAATCTTCATGTTTCATTGCTCCATAATAATAATACACAAAATAAACTATAATTAAGATTAAATTCATGATAATCAAGCCGAATTAGTGATGTTTAAAGTACACTTTCATGCACTTATCACTAAGTGATTACAGCGGCTAAGGGTGGGGTGTATCCTACAGAGGCCTAATTGTGTTCATAGGCATTGGGTTACAGTTTCTCCCCTATTGCCTTGTTTGACTGGCACAATGAGGGAACATTCCTTTGTGGCCAAGTGATTACAACGGCTCATGGTTGGGTACGTCCCACAAAGGCCTAACTGTGTTCATATACATGGGGTCAGAGTTTCTCCCCCATGGTCTTGTTTGTGTGGTACAATGAGTGAACATTCTCTTGTGGCCAAGTGATTACAGCAGCTCGGGGTCGGGTACGTCCCACCAAGGCCTAATTGTGTTCATAGGCATGGGGTCGGAGTTTCTTCGCTATTGCCTTGTTTGTATAGTACAAGGAGGGAACATTCCCTTTTGGCCTAGTGATTACAGCAGCACAGGGTCTCGTTCGTCCAACCAAGGCCTAATTGTGTTCTTAGACATGGGGTCGGAGTTTCTCTCTTTTGGCCTTATTTGACTGGCACAAATAGGGAACATTCCTTTGTGGCCAAATGATTGTAGCGGCTCGGGGTCGGGTACGTCCCACTGAGGCCTAATTATGTTCATAGGCATAAACCTAAAAGGGCGTGACAGCTAGATTCAAATCGGACTTGAAAAATATTCACCGTGTTTAGATTGGCGACAAAATGAGCTTCTGATGTATTTAACTACACATGTATTTTATATAAATATATAAACAAAACAAAACAAATGTAAAAAGACAAAAGAATAAAAACAAATAAAAAATGACAAAAAAAAATAATTGCAATTTCTTTCCACCTTTCAATGTAAAGTAATTGCAACTTACAATTTACACAAGAGGTGCTCAGCATCTCATTTTCCTCCGCAAAGTTCTCATGGATCTCTCTTGAGATTTTATGGGATGAGCTCGTTTGTGTATTTTTTTATAATTTATTTTTCTTTTATTAATAAAATTATGATTGTTTTTAATTATATATTGTTCTGCTAATTTGTATCATGTTGGAGTAAAGGGTGAATTTAGTGGTATGAAAATATAGATTATTTTTATTTATATTATATTTTATAAATTATGATAATTTTCCAAATAAAATTCATACTATTTCCAGTTTATTGAGGACTCTTGACTAGTTGTAGACAGTCCCCGATTGGCACATATAATACTTGTATCTCATAAATGAGAGAGAGTGGACTATTAATGATCTGAATCAGTTATAGACAATATAGTTCCACATATATGGCTGGTTTTATATATTTGACATAGTTGAGTACCTAACTGGACTTGTTATAGAAAAATATTATCACCGTCTTTTTGACTGGTTTTTATATGTTTTGGCATATTTAATAAATTGGCGGGACTAATTATCGACAAGAAAAATTACATGTGTTGGCATAATTAATACCTGATAATTATGAAATAAATTGATTGGGAAATAATTATAATTTATATTCTATAAAAAGTAAAAATTATTTATATTTGAATATCAAGACTGGATCCCATAAACCTAGTATCTTATTTTTTAGTTAAATTATTATTTTATCCTTTTGACTTTATTCCATTTAAAATCGATCCCAACTTGCCTGGTTATTTTATTACCTCGACACTCTTATACTTGGGAGTACAAAATCACTTTGTGAGTATGTAACACAAGGAGGGAACATTCCCTTGTGCGTAAATGATTACAGCGGCTCGGGGTCGAATACGTCCCACTGAGGCCTAATTGTGTTCATAGGCATGGCATCGGAGTTTCTCCCCCGTGGCCTTGTTTGAATGCCACAAGGAGAGAAATTCCCTTAAGGCCAAGTGATTACAATGGCTCGGGGTCTCATACTTCCCATCGAGGCCTAATTGTCTTCATAGGCATAAGGTCCGAGTTTTTCTCCAACGGCCTTATTTAAATAGCACAATGAATGAACATTCTCGTGCCCAAGTGGTACATTTTTCACTGAACCACATTTTCCATCTTATCCACCATCAACCTACGATCTTCAAGAACCAGTACCATTAATGGAAAAACATTTGATGAACATGATCAAGAAACGAGAAGCTAAACTTGATGTATTGTTTCTGAGTCAAATAAAAACCTTACAGAGGCTGACAAATCAATTGAAATAATTAATCAACAACCAGAACTACATACCTCACGGAGCAATTTTAGATGACACTGATGAAGCCTTCGAGTACCAAGAGTTTCATGATGACACCTTAACAAGTGAGGATGATGAGGTAGAGGTATCAGTTCAGGAGGCCGAACAAGTAAAATCTCAATGTAGGACACAGAACTTGACGACGCTGTTCTAGACTCGCGGCCTAGTTAGGAGTACGAAATAACATAGAGTCGCCACCCGGTGTGAACCAGGACAAATATTTAAGGCCGCACTCACCCCTCGCAAGGGAAGACCTCAAACCGTCGGGTTCGGAATGGTCCCTTACTTATGTCACTTGTGATGATATGATTTGTGCAATAAATTAACAGAATCTATTCAAAATTCATGCTCAAGGGTATTTAGATCTAACATGCTTTCATCTAACTAACTCCTAATCTAAGTTTGCATGCTTGAAAATAAATCTTTAAACAACAAACACGCAATGCAACACAACGAGCATATTGAACCATTAAACCGAAATAAATAAATAACTAATTAAACATTAACATAAACTAAAAATAACATCATGTATAAGGAATAAAGAAACAACATACCTAAATAACATAATCATGCTTTGAAAGTTAAATAATGAACTAAACTAAATCATGCTTTAAACAATAAATAAACAACCTACGAACTATAACATGCTCAAATACAAATTTGGATGAGACGAGATATGTGTATCTTAAGCGGTACGTGGCGTTGTATCCCGAGTGCAGACCATACTACCGCCCATTTGGAATCGGCTATGGAATTTACGTCCGGGTTTCCATCCAATATACCACAAAAGGGAACACATATTCCGCTCATCCAACAATCACATCATGCCTTAAACGACTCTCATGCGATAATATTTCTAAAGTAAATAAAATAAACAAAAGATAATAAATAAAAATGGTGCCCTCAGGTCTAACCTCTTTTGTCGTCTCTCGAAAGCGCGTTACACGGCCGTCAGAAGGGTTGATGTTCCGCAACTCTTCTGGTTCACTAATCCAATATTCTTCCTCGCTGTTTCGCTGTTTGGGCTGCTATTTTTACTCCGTTTCGTGGTGTTTCTGGTTGCGGTATTTAGCTTACTGGTTTGCGGTAAATGGTGGACTGTTTTGCGATTTTGGAGGGCTAAGGGGCTGCGGTTTTTTTTGTGTTATTTGGGGGAATTTCTGGACAGTTTATGATGCAGTGAGGAGCTGTATTGGGAGGGTATTGTGCGGTAATTTCAGGCTGTATGTGGGGGCTGTATGCGGCTATGAAGGGGGTGTGTGATTAGGTGTTGAAGCTAAATGGGTTGTGGCTTAAGGGTGCTATTGACGTATGGAGCAAGAGGCAGGTTTGTGTTGTGGATTGTAGGCGTGGTGAAGGGGCGTGAGTGGAGTTGAAAGGCTGATTCTTGGTGCATGGCTTTGAGGCTGGTCAGAGGGCTAATGTGTGCAGTTTGTGTGCTTGAAGGTGAGTGTACGTGTGGCGTGAAAGGCTGGAAGGGCAATTGGCATGAGTGGGTGAGCTGTGGCTTGTGATGCGGCAATTTAAGGGTTTTTTTTGTTGCATGGATGGGAGTTAGCAACGTGGGGGTGCAGGTGGCGTTGAAAGGGGATTTTGGTGTTAAGGTTGGCTGACTTGTGGGGTTCACTTTCGTGAGTGGGTTGGCTGATTGGTGAGACGGGTAGGTAGGGCTGCTAAGGATGTGAAGGCAGAGGGCGTGTGATGAGTGATCGCTGAGTGATAGTGGTTAATGTGCGTGAAGCTAGGGGCAATGTGAGGGGCTCTGCGTGGTGTGATTAGGGTTGCTTTGTGCGTGGCTTTGCCGAGAAGGGAGAGCAGTTAGAAGGCAATGGCGTGTTGCGCGTGAAGAAATTTAGGGGCAGTTTAGGGCTACGTGCTATTGGTTTGCTTATGCGCAGGCAGGTTTATGGTTATTATTCTGTGTGTCTTTTTTGTGTGAATCTGCCGGGGTTTGAAAAGTGGGGTTGAGGGTTCTTTTTATAGGCAAAGGGATGGGATTTATCTTGTTGGAGAAGGAATATGATTTGTGTGTTTTAAAGGAGATATCTTTTAATTTAGTATGTGATAAAGAAATCTTTTAATTTGGGGAAGTGATTTATGTATTTTAGGAAGGTGATTTAATTTGTGTCATGTGTTTTAATTTAATTTTATTTGTTGTTTTAATTTAATTTGCCTTCGGCCTTCTGAGATAGCCCGAGGATACCTCTGGAAATGTCTTTGTGAATCTCAATACATGTATTTTAAATGTTTTAATTATTTAATTTGTGAGATGTGTTTTAAATATTTTAATTATTTTTGGATGTGATTTAATGGGTTTGGTGTGTTTTAAAATAGAGGCCAAGAAGCGAGCCCGAAGCGAAACAAGCGAGTTAAATCTGACAAAATAATAATTCCCAACTTTACCCTTCCAAAGTCCGTTTCCCGCGACCTTCACAACTAAAGAGGTAGTGTCTCCATACGAGACTCATCATCGGGCTAATATGCAAAAATACAATGCCTACAGTCGCCCCCACTTTGATGGGACTTGTGCAGTGTGTGACAATGACAATTCCTATCAAAGTACGTACAATGCATTTTTACTTACCTGGCTCGCCAGCTGCCACATGGTCCGCCTGTTGTATTTAGTTAATATGATGTTGAGGTGCTTCGACCCCTGGTCCATTCCCGAACCGTTATTGTGATGTGGTCCATTCCCGAACCGTTGATGTGATGAGGTCCATTCCCGAACCGTCACCGTGATGTGGTCCATTCCTGAACCGTGCTCCATTCCCGGAGTGTTACTGTGATGTGGTCCATTCCCGAACCGTTGATGTTATGTGGTCCATTCCCGAACCGTTGATGTGATGAGGTCCATTCCCGAACCGTCACCGTGATGTGGTACATTCCCGAATCGTGCTCCATTCTCGGAGTGTTACTGTGATGTGGTCCATTCCTGAACCGTTGATGTGATGTGGTCCATTCCCGAACCATTCTCCATTCTCGGAGTGCCATTCCCGGCATGTCCATTCCCGGACTGTTCTTGTGAGGTGGTCCATTCCCGAACCGTTCTCCATTCTCAGAGTGCCATTCTCGACGTGCCATTCTCGGCGTGTCCATTCCTGGACTTGTCCATTCCCGGACTGTATCTCCATTCTCGGAGTGCCATTCTCGGCGTGCCATTCTCGACGTGTCCATTCCCGGACTGTATCGCCATTCTCAGAGTGCCATTCTCGGCGTGCCATTCTCGGGGTGCTAAACCCCGTACCTAGGGCGTCGCGGTTGCGTCTCCATACCTAGAGTGCCGCAGTGATGATGTTGGTTGTCTGAATGCTAACCCCGTACCTAGGGTGTCGCGGTGACATCTCCGCACCTAGACAGCCAGAAATGTCTGAATGCTAACCCCGTACCTAGGGTGTCGCGGTGACTTCTCCGTACCTAGAGAGCCATAAATGTCTGAGTGCTAACCCCGTACCTAGGGTGTCGTGGTGATGCCTCCGTACCTAAAGTGCCACAAATGTCTGAATTCTAACCCCGTACCTAGGGTGTCGCAGTAGTCTGAATAGTCCACATGCCGTACCTGGCGTGCTAACCCCGTACCTAGGGCTTCGCTGTGGTCTGAATGCTAACCCCGTACCTAGGGTGTCGCAGTGTGATATCTCCATACCCGGAGTGCCGTACCTAGCAAAACTGATCTGATGTCTCCATACCCGGAGTGCCGTACCTGGCTGATCTGATATCTCCATACCCGGAGTGCCGTACCTGGCTGATCTGATATCTCCATACCCGGTGTGCCGTACCTGCCTGATCCGATATCTCCATACCCGGAGTGCCATACCTGGCAAACTGACCCGATGTCTCCATACCCGGAGTACCGTACCTGGCTGTTCTGATATCTCCATACTCGGAGTTTCGTACCTGGAAAACTGATCTGATGATGATGTAGTGGGCCCTCGACCCTGGGCACGCATCTCGACCCAGAACTACAACCGATAACGGGGGCACCTCGACCCTGGGCACGCATCTCGACCCAATACCGTTGACAAGAGGGACCTCGCCCTGAATATGATGATGTAGTGGGCACCTCGACCCTGGGCACGCATCTTGACCCGGAACCACAACCGACAACGGGGGCACCTCGACCCTGGGCACGCATCTCGACCCAATACAACTGACAATAGGGACCTCGCCCTGAATATGATGATGTAGTGGGCACCTCAACCATGGGCACGCATCTCGACCCAATACCGCTGACAATAGGGACCTCACCCTCGAACTGATAATGATGTAGTGGGCTTCGCCCCCAGACTGATACTGATATGGGCCTCGCCCCCAGACTAATGCTGATGTGGGCCTCGCCCTCTATCTAATACTGATGTGGGCCTCGACCCTGGGACTCATCCCCAAAACTGATGTTGATGTGGGCCTCGGCCCTGGGGTGCATCCCCAAAACTGATACTGATGTATGGACCTCGGCCCTGAGACTCATCCCTACTGATACTGATGTGATGGCTCATTCCTGAACCGTGTTGTGAGGTGGTCCATTCCTGAACCGTGTTGAATGTGGGCTTTATTCCCTGGGCTTCATTCCCGAAACTGGTGATAATATGGGGCTCGACCCTCTGGGATTCATTCTCGAAAACTGTTGATAATACGGGCCTTGCCCTTGGGATTCATTCTGAAACTGATATAATACCGGCCTCGACCCTGGGATTTATTCCTGGATTCATTCCAACACTATGACGATGTGGGCCTCGACCCTGGGATTCATTCCCGGATTCATTCCAAAACTCTACTGATATTGGCCTCGACCCTGGGATTCATTCCCGGATTCATTCCAAATTTTGACGACGTGGGCCTCGGCCCTGTGATTCATTCCCTGGATTCATTCCAAATTTTGACGACGTGGGCCTCGGCCCTGGGATTCATTCCCGATGCTGCTGATAATATAGGCCTCGACCCTGAGTTGATACTGATGTGGGCCTCGCCCCAAACTGATATTGATGTGGGCCTCGCCCCAAACTAATGTGGGCCTTGCCCCAAACTGATACTGATGTGGGCCTCAACCCCGGGACTCATCCCCAAAACTACTACTCATATGTTGCTGATTCTGGTTGGCTTGTCTTTGCCCCTTTCTCTTTTCCTTCTTTGAAACCTGTGGATGAAAACAAGACAAAGATTGCATGTATATGACGTGTATGCATGTATACATGAATGCGTTTCCTATTCCGATGGGTTAGGTCTTCCTTGTGCTCCTCGGCGCTCCTTGCCTACAAAAGTCTTTGATCGCCTCCTGGACTTGCATATAATTTCCTTTTGTTGGTTCTTTTCTGATGATTGTTCAGTTCTCTTTTGTCTCACGGCTCAAGTTCTCGGTATATCCCTTATTCGCGGGGTGGTAAACTGGTCGTCCCAGTCTTGTTCTAGTTTTCTGCTTTCTGCTGCTTACACTTGGTCAAGATGAACCACATGGTGGGGTCTTCTATATCATCATACTATATTACATGCTACGAAATAGTCCCAATAGTTACACATATCATTGTCCTCAAAGAATGCTCAGTAATGAAACCAAAGAACCTTCAAAACACTCAACGCAACTCAAATGCAAGTCTTTGAATAAATGATCTAAGTCAGACTCAAAGTGTGTGTGTGCAAAGGTTCCTTCGCAGATTCATCCCCAGGTAAGCCAACTCAATGATTTCGTCAAAACATTGGGATCGATGGGTCAAACCAACCTAGATATCTCAATTATGCCTGTAGTTGCTTTTCTGTGCTCAATATGGTATGGTTTTCTTTCTCTCTTTCTCTCGTCTCTTTCTTTTCTTTTGAACTTTTTTTTTTCTTTTCTTTTTTTTTTCAACACACCGACCCTTTAAGGTAGCATTTCTCCTCATGGTGGTCCTAATACTCGCCCATGGATAGCTTCATGCTTATCAGTTATAGGCGGTTCAATTCTTTTCTTTAGAGACTTTTCTTTTATTTTCAACCATACCACACTTTATAACATAAGCAAATCAAGATAGACATCTAAGCAAACGGTCATTCACCGACCTATAATTTCTTCAACTAGTCACCTTGCCAGTTACTCAGGTTTTCACCGCTAAGAACCTATAGTGGAGTGTTTACGAGTCTAACATAGATCAATCACTCAAAGTATCAAATAAAAGCACATCAAGGGTTTATCGTTTCTAAGATTTCATCCTAAAGCAAACGATTTCATCATTGGACTTATGTCTAACTATCAAGGATTAAAAACAAACAACAATTTTTTTTTTTTCTTTTTTTTTTCTTTTTTTTCTTTTTCTTTTTTTTTTCTTTTTTTTTTCAATTTTTTTTTTCTCTTTTTTTTTTTTTTTTCTTTTTTTCTTTTTTTTTTTTTTTGGGCCCACCATGGTCTTTCTATCCTTGTAGTAAAGTTCTCTGTTTCTCTTGTTCTCCTCGATTTCCTTTTCCCGATGTCAATGTTTGTTAAACTCTCATTTGACAAGTCTTTCTTTTTTCTAACCCAACGGATATCTATGATGGCTTTTAAGACACGAGGTTTAACTTGATGCATGTATGCATGAGATGCATGGGATGTATGAGACATAATATGCATGGGGTTATCAAAAGCATAAAGGGTGGCCCCAATAGGTCATACAACTATGGTTCACATGTGGGTTTACGGGAGTGTGGACAAAGGCTCTCGTTTGACGAAGGATTACCCACAACTAGAACTCCCCACTCAAGGATTTCCCGTTGTAGATTCCCCAGAGGGAGGGTGGAGCAAGGCTCTCGTAAGTACCCAAGCCCCTTAGGCTCTTATCGCTTGGTGTCAGGAATAAACAACGAGTCCTCCAAACTAGTCTGTCACGACGAGCTACAAGTAATGATTATCTCGGTGTCTTCACAGCTTTTCCTCAAAGGGTAATGAGTGAAGGAAGACACCCAACCATCACCTAGCTTCAACAAAGCCTTTGATTAACCCCCTCAACCCACTATAGAAATGGTCAACTAATGCACAAATTATACACATCACAAGACATGATTTCGAGGCCGATTCAAAATATCCCCAGTGGAGTCGCCAGACTGTAGGACACAGAACTTGACGACGCTGTTCTAGACTCGCGGCCTAGTTGGGAGTACGAAATAACATAGAGTCGCCACCCGGTATGAACCGGGACAAAGATTTAAGGCCGCACTCACCCCTCGCAAGGGAAGACCTCAAACCGTTGGATTCAGAATGGTCCCTTACTTATGTCACTTGTGATGATATGATTTGTGCAATAAATTAACTGAATCTATTCAACATTCATGCTCAAGGGTATTTAGATCTAACATGCTTTCATCTAACTAACTCCTAATCTAAGTTTGCGTGCTTGAAAATAAATCTTTAAACAACAAACACGCAATGCAACACAACGAGCATATTGAACCATTAAACCGAAATAAATAAATAACTAATTAAACATTAACATAAACTAAACAAAACATCATGTATAAGGAATAAAGAAACAACATACCTAAATAACATAATCATGCTTTGAAAGTTAAATAATGAACTAAACTAAATCATGTTTTAAACAATAAATAAACAACCTACGAACTATAACATGCTCAAATACAAATTTGGATGAGACGAGATATGTGTATCTTAAGCGGTACGTGGCGTTGTATCCCGAGTGCAGACCATACTACCGCCCATTCGGGATCGGCTATGGAATTTACGTCCGGGTTTCCATCCAATATACCACAAAAGGGAACACATATTCCGCTCATCCAACAATCACATCATGCCTCAAACGACTCTCATGCGATAATATTTCTAAAGTAAATAAAATAAACAAAAGATAATAAATAAAAAGGGTGCCCTCAGGTCTAACCTCTTTTGTCGTCTCTCGAAAGCGCGTTACACGGCCGTCGGAAGGGTTGATGTTCCGCAACTCTTCTGGTTCACTAATCCAATATTCTTCCTCGCTGTTTCGCTGTTTGGGCTGCTGTTTTTACTCCGTTTTACGGTGTTCCTGGTTGCGGTATTTAGCTTACTGGTTTGCGGTAAATGGTGGACTGTTTTGCGGTTTTGGAGGGCTAAGGGGCTGCGGTTTTTTTGGTGTTATTTGGGGGAATTTCTGGACAGTTTATGATGCAGTGAGGGGCTGTATTGGGAGGGTATTGTGTGGTAATTTCAGGCTGTATGTGGGGGCTGTATGCGGCTATGAAGGGGGTGTGTGATTAGGTGTTGAAGCTAAGTGGGTTGTGGCTTAAGGGTGCTATTGACGTATGGAGCAAGAGGCAGGTTTGTGTTGTGGATTGTAGGCGTGGTGAAGCGGCGTGAGTGGAGTTGAAAGGCTGATTCTTGGTGCGTGGCTTTGAGGCTGGTCAGAGGGCTAATGTGTGCAGTTTGTGTGCGTGAAGGTGAGTGTACGTGTGGCGTGAAAGGCTGGAAGGGCAATTGGCGTGAGTGGGTGAGCTGTGGCTTATGATGTTGCAATTTAAGGGTTTTGTTTGTTGCGTGGATGGGAGTTAGTAATGTGGGGGTGCATGTGGCGTTGAAATGGGATTTTGGTGTTAAGGTTGGCTGACTTGTGGGGTTCACTTTCGTGAGTGGGTTGGCTGATTGGTGAGACGGGTAGGTAGGGCTGCGATTGGTTTGCTTATGCGCAGGCAGGTTTAGGGTTATTATTATGTGTGTCTTTTTTGTGTGAATCTGCCGGGGTTTGAAAAGTGGGGTTGAGGGTTCTTTTTATAGGCAAAGGGAGGGGATTTACCTTGTTGGAGAAGGAATAAGATTTGTGTGTTTTAAAGGGGATATCTTTTAATTTAGCATGTGATAAGGAAATCTTTTAATTTGGGGAAGTGATTTATGTATTTTAGGAATGTGATTTAATTTGTGTCATGTGTTTTAATTTAATTTTTATTTGTTTTAATTTAAATTGTGACTTGTATTTTAAATGTTTTAATTATTTAATTTGTGAGATGTGTTTTAAATATTTTAATTATTTTTGGATGTGATTTAATGGGTTTGGTGTGTTTTAAAACAGATGTCCAACAAGCGAGCCCGAAACGAAACAAGCGAGTTAAATCTGACAAAATACTAATTCCCAACTTTACCCTTCCAAAGTCCATTTCCCGCGGCCTTCACAACTAAAGAGGTAGTGTCTCCATACGAGACTCATCATCGGGCTAATATGCAAAAATGCAATGCCTACACTCAACTTGATCTAGATCATTCTTCAGTCTCTGAGGAGAAACAAGCAGAAGAGCTACCCGAACCGTTCATACCAACCACAGAGGATGAAGGCCTATATACAGACATATCTTCACATCCTCAGGTTGACATTTATGGAGCATGCATTATGCAGATTTTGGATGAAGAACTGAACTGGGAATTACTAAAATAAATTTGTGAAGAAAAATTCGAGCAAGATGAAGGACAAAGGGAAGAGCAAATGTCTGACCATATTGAAAATCTAATGACTTCAAGAGAAACATTATTGTATTGGGGAGTACACATCGCCCAGAAGCTTGACAGAATAGAACAACCATTCAAATTCAAGCACCATACGAGACCTCTTGATTTATTTTCATTACTTTTGCAAACTACTGAAGCGAAAAAGTTTAAGAAGGTGGCACAAGCACTGAATGAAACAAAAGTATTTTGGTCATCTCATTATTGGAAGAAACCCTTCAAAAGCAACGCTTATGGGATTGTCCTCAATCGGACGTCCAAAACCATGTTGAAGCCTCCTTGACGGATGGTCTTTAAATACGTCTGGCTGAAGACGATAAATTTAGTGCTAGCAGAGAGGCAACCCATGAAAAAATTTTCTTTTTGTATTTTTTTGTATACAAGTTGTAGAAATTTTAACTTTGTGTGTTATTTTTGCAGGGAAAAGTACAGACGAAGCATTTAAGGCCAAGTAAGCCAGTGAAAACGGGGTTATCACGGAATAATATTTTACAAAATTGCGAAGATAAAAAATCAATTCATCAAAGATGGCAGAGTAAGGAATCAACTCTTGAGATATATCTTAGTGGATATGTTCGAAGGATTCGTATTTTAAAAAAAAAAAAAATCACGTCGCGGCACGTAAACCCTCTGAGTCGCGACGCGCCAACCTTACACGTGAAAATCCTCAATTGTTTTAGGGCTATGAGTCACGACGTGCAACACCTTATGTGTCACGACGGATACGTAATTCCAGGTCTAAAAACAGTAGCCGCAACTCATCTTCTTCACATCTCATCTCCATTTTCTTCATTTTCTCTCAACTTCCTGCATAAATCTATCCTTCAACTCGCCAAAATCCCTCAACCAAACTCATTAAAACCCATAAAATCACTTCCCAAACGAAAACCAACCCTCATTTACGCTTGTAAAGCTCGGATTTGGGACTCAAGCTTCCTCCATTTGCCCGTGAAGTGCTCGGATTTGGGACTCAATTTTGCAAATTCGGGTACCTTCGTTCCTCTTATCTTCAATTTTTTTTGGTGTTTGTGCGATTTTGTGTATATTTGTTACCAAATCTGTGATTTTCGATGTGTGGTAGGATTTGTGATAAAAATTGCAAATTCGTGGGTGTGGCTTTTGTGTGTTTCTGTTATGGCAATTTTGTACTGTGGTTGTTGAATTCGTAGTATTGGGGCGAAGTTTTTATGGTTTTGGAATAAATTATGAAGTTTTAATGTTTGGGTGAAATTTGGAATTCTTGAAAATTATGGGAGGTTCTGTCGAAATTTTTGTAAAAATTTAAAATTGAAAATGGTCCCTATGAGAACGCGAACCTCAGGGGCATCCGGATCGAGTTATGATGCTACAAAATTCTTTTCGGCAGCCGCTGAGCGTCGGTATGAAAATGGGATAGAATAAAAAGTCCTAATCATGGAGAGGGGTTTTCATATAGACCCCGGGCGGTACCCCCAAATTGATAGAATTATCCCCATCAGGCACTGACATAAGCTTTGCCAACAGCCTACCCCAACCTGTATACCCGTAGTCCGTGATTTCTATGGAAATTCTTACGAACATCAGGCATATCAAGTGTTAGTTAGAGGTCAATAGGTGATGTTTGATAGATCCATAATTAATAGGTATTATGGGTTGCCCAATATGGAAGTAGATGAATATATGGCAGCCTTGGAGCATCTAGATATGACTCATCTAACAAAAAAACTTTTGTATCCCCAATACTGTATGAGATATGAGTAGTAGCGTGAATATTTGAAGACGAGCTCACGATATCTTAAGCCAGATGTCAGGGTTTGGTTTCATTTTCTGACCCGCACATTACTGCCAGACACCCATATCACCAATGTAACCAAAGAACAGATGATCTTGTTGTATTCTCTGCTGGAGGGACATACAATTGATATGGGTGGGCTGATATCGACCAATATAGTTTGGGCAGCATGCTCTGCACAGACTTGCCTTTTGTATTCCAGTCTGATCACCAATCTCTGCACACTGGCTAGAGTGCCCAATGACCCTACAGAAGAATCAATGTAGCCCACTACTACATTAACTACTCGAATTATCCAACAACTCCGAGCAGAAAGGCCAACACCGGCCAGTTCCTCATCAGCACCTGTACAGCCACAGCAACAACCTCAACCAGGGCGATGATAATCACGACCTCACTTTATGTCAAAACGCGTAGATCGGTTAGATATGACTCATCTAACACAAACATTTTGCGTCCCTAATGTTGTATTGGATAGGAGTAGCAGCAGGGAATATTTGAAGATGAGCTCACGATATCTTAAGCCAGATGTCAGGGTTTGGTTTCATTTCTTGACCCGCACATTGCTACCAGGCACCCATATCTCCAATGTAACCAAAGAACAGATCATCTTGTTGTATTCTCTGCTGGAGGGACATACCATTGATGTGGGTGGGCTGATATCGACCAATATAGTTTGGGCAGCACGCTCTGCACAGACTAGCCTTTTGTATTACAGCCTGATCACTAATCTATGTACACTGGCTAGAGTACCCAAGGACCCTGGAGAAGAATCAATGTAGCCCACTATTGTATTAACTACTCGAATTATCCAACAACTCCAAGCAGAGAGGCCAACATCAGCCAGTTCCTCATCAGTACCTGTACAGTCACAACAACAACCTAAACTAGTACAACGACAATCGCGACCTCGCTCCATGTCACAACACGTAGATCGGTTGGAATCTCGCGTTGATTATATTGCTCAACTGCTTCAACGAATGGAACATAATCAGGGATTGAGTGATGATCATATTCCAGCCTATCCATGGGATAGCAGCGAGGACAATGATGGTGCTGAGGAATGAAGAAACCATGGAAACATTATTCTCTTACCTTTCTTTTATTTTATAACGCATTGGGGACAATGCTAGGTTTAGATTTGGGGGTGAGGTTGTTTATTTTTATTTGTCTTCTTTATTATTTTTTTTTCTTGCATGTTTTTATTCCCTGCATGTCGTGTGTCTTGTGTATCTTGCATGTTTGCTTGTTTTAATTTTTGCATGGTTTATTCAAAAATGCAAAAAAAAAAAATAATAAAAAATAAATGAGTCTAATGATGAGATTGTTTGTCTTAGTAAAAAGTTCTAGGAAAAGATAAATGCTAATTTCACTTTCATCATTTATTTTGAGCATAATATCTAGGTCAGACTCATATCCACTAGAAAATAGTTATGTGGCAATTAGATAATAAGGAATTGACAAAGTGACTAGTTGAATTAATCGGTGGATGATGAATGATTGTTTGCCTGAATATCTATTTTTGTTTACATTTATTTATAATGTGAGGTAAAAAAATGATGATGAATAAAAATTGACCAAGCTCTTACTTAGTAACCGGGCGTCTTGCCTTGCCAGCAGTGATTGTTCGCGTCAAGCGGTACGGCTTGAGTTAGTTAATAAATAAGCTTTTACTCAGTAACCAGACATCTTGCATCAGTAAGCAGTGATCAATCGCGTCAAATGGTAAAAGCTTGAAAAAAATAATACCTCACTTTACGCATATTGTAGCAGACAGAACAATTTTAGATAGTCAGGTTTGTTTGACCCATCAACTACTGATAATTGAGACAAACTCACCTAGTAAATAAGTTAAAATCGAAGTTGTTTGCATAATTATACACACACACAGTTAGAGTCTGATTTAGATACTTTATTCAAAGGAATAAATTTTAGTTGTCGTATGCATTTTGAAGATTCCTTTAACTTTTTTGCTAGACATTCCCTGAGGACATTGTATATATAGCTATAATTTTCATTTATTTTATTTCTTTCTTTTGTTTATTTTGTGTGATTGCATGTGCATGATTGATGTTTGTGGGTATCGTCGTTGTAAGCCCTCACAAGACTATAACTCGTCCACTAAGGACACCTAGGGGTTTAAAGGCTTGTTACATACGCTAAATGCAACTGTGATCCCTACAAAAGTGGCTTAGATTAATTTAGTTTTAATTATTTATTTCATTTTGTTTTGTTTGTTTTGCTCGAGGACTAGCAAAATGTTAGGTTCGGGGGTGTGATGAGTGAAAAATATATCAATATTTACCGCCCCTTTGACCTAATGTTTTGTTTAGTTTCTCAGGTTTGATGAAAGTTTTGATATATTTTTGTGTATTTTGTAGATAAATAAATTTTTGAGACTCAATGGAATCAACTTGGGGCTAAAACGACGAAAAGGGAAAAAATGAAAATTTATTGTTCACACGTCGCGACGCGCACACTTCTCTATGTCGCAACGTGCCTCAACTATTTAGCTACCGACACGCATAATCACTGCGTCATCACATGCGTCATCACCGCGTCATCATGACGTCAGTATAATTATTGATCTGTTGACAACCGCCATCTATTGTAGCGCAACAGATACCATGTTTCAACATCCCATGCAAGCCGTGTACATGTGTCATCAATCCATGCGCATCGTGATGCGCAACACCTTCTGCATCGCGACGCGCAAGCCCGAATTTTACTTATAAATTGAAGATGATTTCATTTTCCAAATTCATACTTTCCTTAGCTTTCTTAATAAGGAACTGAGGATTGTATCTTGTTTGTATATATTAATAGTATTGTATTTTAATTTTTTAGGAGTAGTAATAATAGTTTGTTAATTTTATCTTTTTTTTTTTATGTTTTGTAGTTAATTTTCGCTGGGGAAGGGTGAAACTTTTATTATGATAATTTAGATTAATCTCCCCTAAATTATAATATATAAATTATCTTAAAACCTGACTTAATTGGATACCGCTTTTATGGTCGGTTGGACTTAATTAAATTAATTTTAACCTGACTTAATTGGATACCGCATTTATGGTCGGTTGGAATTAATTAAAATATGAATTAATCAGGATACTACATATATGGTCGGTTTGTAATATAATCCAAATTTATATATTATAATAAGAGAGATTTCTAGATTTGAAACAGTAAAGGTGGATCCCCTAACCTCGGTATTTTATTTTTAATCTAAGGAAGTGATGAAGCACAATATTCACGAGCTTAATAATTGATTTTCTAATATAATGGGTAATACATTAAGCTTGTTTATTGATTTTTAATCTTAATGCTTCTTGTTTCCTGATCACCAATAAGATTTATGTGGTAAACTTAAAATAAACTTGGAAAATGGATTTTAGGTTTCTGCCTTAGATTCAATAGCTCACGATCTCACATCTTAGAGATTTTCTTTCAGGATAGACATATACATGTCGGGCGTGGGTAGCCACAATTGGAACTTGATCTTAATGAATTCGGAGTTTCTTGGTTAACATATACATATAGTTAATTTGGTTACTTTGAGTGTTTGCATCTGACCATCGACATAGGATTTTGCATATCTTCGTGTTCCTGGTTAACAACTGATTTATTACACATGTATAAGAAATTCAATTCATCATTAGAATAATATTGTGTGGAATCACAACCTTAAATGTTTGTTTTCTTTATTATTAATTTCATTTGTTTTATTTTGTATTTTTATTTATTTATAAATTCCACATTCAACCAACCAATCAGCAATCATTCAATTTTCACCCTAATTAGATACCTGTAAATAAATAGAATCAATAATTAATAACAACAATAGAATTAAGTCCTCGTGTGATCGATATTTTTATACTACATGTGAGCGATACGTGCGCTTGCGTTATTGGACAATTATGACCCATAGCATCACTATTTGTAAAAGAAATGGTGTTTTTGTACAAATTAACTGTGTGACAAAGGAAATTGCTCTTTTATCATTTTTTAATTGGATTACTTGGATATATAAATGATAAAAGTCCATTTGATTAGTACCGGATTAATAAGATATGAGACAGTATTAATCCACGAAAGGTTTAATCATTAAATATCCCTAGTCATAGTATTATCGAGACTGGACATCGATAATGCGAAATAGGCTAGTATTACACTTGTGCGCGTTATGGAAGCTTAACGGAATAGTTCTCATATATTTAAGTATTGGATACTTATACAAGTGTGATAGGAGGTTCTGTTAGCCGTTGGACCGGGAACAGCTTCGCTCTGGATAGACCCCTCGGAATCCCATTGGTAGTACGACTATGTGTCTATGGGAATCCTAATCAGGGTAGGTGTATGTGGTCTTAACCTGAGACTTTCATCGCTAATACATACGACAATCAATACGTTTTGGTTTTGGTCGTCCAAAGCTTTAACAGGTTCTGTGTACGCCTCTTCTGGGTATACTGAGAATCGTAGTGTATTGGGTGTGATGTCAAGATGGAAGTATCACTTCAGTCATATGGAGATGATGATCACGCAGGGATACAAAACTAGTACTCTTAAATGCTGCAGCTATCGGGATAGTATGACTAGGTCGTGATTATCCGATTACAGAAACTAGTTGTTAGTGATCTGATATATGCTTCGTACATAGCAGACACAATTCCAGCCCCAGGCCTAGCATGTGACATATGATACTGGATCATATTACGCAATACATAGTATATTATACCTGATAAATATTATATATTCCTCATTGAATATTTCTGGAGAATTGGGTAGGCACGGTACTTTGCTAGAAGCCAACCATGTCTTGTAAGTCGGTAAGAACGTGGTACCGGCTACGCAAGTGTTCAGATGATCCGATGACCGTATTTACTACCAACATATCCAGAGATCTCTTGGGTCGCTTCCTAAAGTTTCACCGATGACATTTGACTCGAACAGAATTAATCTGGGATCAATTATGAGAGAGAAAATTAATCTGGGATTAATTATGACAAGAATTTATTTGGGATTAAATTCGTCTAAAAGAGAGAACGAGATTAATTTGGAATTAATCGGCAAAATAAATTTAATACTTAAATTGGATTTTACTATTTAATTTATTTAATTGGGCTAAAATAATATATCAGATACATTAATTGAAATTGGATTTCAATATGGAATTAAAATTGGATTTTAATTCAAGCGAACGAATTAATTTGGAATTAATTCGTAAGCGACTTTCGTAATAATTTTGCTAGGCATTATTATTTAATTAAATTGGATTTAATTATTTAGCGACGGAAAATTCGTTTAATCGGATTAAACAAAACCGGGCCCAAAGTCGTGTTGTGTGTGCCAACTAAATTTGGAATTTAAATGGGTGGGACCCATGATTTACACCAACTTGTCACTATTTATGATGTAAGTAGTTGAAAAGTAAATGAGGCATTAACTTCACACAACTACACACTTAAACCAACTTTGGAAGTCAACATAAGTATTATGTTTTTAGAAAACAAAATCACTATTCCTCTCTCTTCCTCCTCCAAAACTGTGAGCTCTCCTCTCTCATTTTGAAATTTTGTTGCAAAATTTCAAGCAAACTAGCACTTCAAGAGTTAAAAGAAGGTGATAGGAAACTCACCCAAGTGTTGGAACACTCAACAAAGCTTGGAGCCTCAACATTCAAGGATAAATTTTTGAAATTCCTTAATCGATCATTGTAAGTCTTCCGCAACTTTCTTTGATTTTATTCATACATAAATCTTGTTTAGAGATCCTTGGCATGTCTAGGACACTAACAATGGTATCAGAGCCACCTAAACTTGATTTTAAATTCTAGGGTTCATAACTTTAATTTGGGAGTTTTATGCTTGGAGTGTGAAAATTCGAAATTGGTTGTTTGGTTGTGTTTAGATGATGATGAATTGGATTTGTGCATCATTAGATTTAAGAAATTGATTGGATAAAAAATTTCCCTAAAATCCAAGACATGGCCGAATGTAACCCTTAGAATGCTCATGGTGTTTTTTGAATTTGACAATTGGATGTGTTAAATAACATGAAATTGAATGTTAATTATTGATTTAATTGGATTGAAATCAAAATTGGATGTTAATTTCATATGGTTTCCGTGAGTGTGAGCATGTTGGATGAATTGATTTTGCTTCAATTTGTGTTGGACATGAATTGGAAATGTTGAGCATGATTAGTTGAATTAATTAGTGTTTTGGAAACATCAGATTAATTGATTAATTGTGGAAATTACACTTTAATTTATTTAATATGTAATTTGGAATAATGTATTAATTTAATTGTTGTATTTGGGGTAATGGGCTTGGTTGGGCCAAGTTTGGTTTTGGACAATTGGGTTGGATCTAATTGGGCCTAAAACCATTTCCATAAGTCCAAATATGACTTTTTGGCATTTAAAAATTTAATTGGGCCTAATGGGCCTAAATTGATTTTGTGGCATAGGGTGATTCCTAACTTGGGCCTTGGCATATTGGGTTGGATCCATAATGGCCAAAGCCCATGCCTAAAGAATTAATTGAAAGCCCATTGGACTTTATTTAAATAGTATTGGATGATAATTGGGCCTTTGAGACTCATTTAGATTGGATTTGGAATCCAAGTCTAAAAGGCACTATTATAAGTGTAATTATTTACTTTGAAATTAAATATGAATTAGTATTGGATACAATTTAAATTGGATTTAAAATTATAGTTTGATATAATTCAAGAATATGTACTTTGAGTATTTATTCATAAACGAGTTGGACTCGCGCAAATCAAATAGTTGTTTGAACATTGGATGGTCATTAATAAAAGATTAATTAATTGGATTAGATTGATTGAAAATCATGCTTTATGTGAATACTTGGATTTATTTGTATGAATAATGTATATCTGATGGATATTAGATGGGTGGGGGCAATTTTGGAAATTGTTGTAAGTATGGTACATATTTATTAAATTGGACCTGCGTGTCCAGCCTTTCACATCCTTATCTCTTTGTATTTCACTTCTCATTAATTCCCCTCAATGTAAATGAGGTTTCTTTTAGTATTATGTAATTGGGTATAAGAATGTAAAGTGCTAGCATGAGAGAGGAAAGAGAGAGAGATTTGTTCTAGGAACAAATTGTATTATATATCCATCGGCATATCATTATTATTTTAATTGCGCTTATTATGCTTTTAGAATGCATGCTTAAGGGTGTATGATGAGACCTAATCAAAGATAATAAATTGGTTGCCAATTTACGCGAAAAATCCTCATTAAATATTAAGCGTTTTCCTTCCATTGAGTGGTTCTTTCTCAATATCCAAGATTAGCTTTGATTTGTTGGCCAAAGTCAAGATCATTGTCCATCGCGGATTTTTTTGAACCATGAAAGCTTTGTTATATATCGCATGTCTTGGGCAGTTGTGACTTGTTCGCTAAAGTCAAGGTCACTTCTGTACATCGACGTGGATTACGAAGCTTTCCCACTGTCAATGGGTGATGCTTAACTGGAATCATTAAGCTTGATGAGCCAAAGCCAAGGCTTAGTTGATTCAGAGGAAAAGGTTAGGAAATATATATTGGATATATATCTAGGACTTGGAGGTCCACCTACCGGATCTAGGAATTGGATGAGATCCAATTGATCTTAGAGATCTACCTAGTTAAGTTTCATACAGCTTGTTGCCCAAAGTCAAGGTTGTGTGTTATTTAACGGGGTTCTAGCCCACTAGGAAACTGGGTTTCCCGAGTACTCAACAGAGGGTTAGAGGCTCGTCGAAAAATAGTGGAGGCCAGTATTAAATTTGCAATTTTGTTTAATATTTGCTTAATGTGCACTTTTATTTTATTTATCGTTGTAATAAATATATTAGTTGGACTAATATTGAATATTGCTTCTTTGAACATTAGACTTTACAAGACACTACTCCACTTGTAGTTGGTTATATAGTTGGATATAGTAACCATTACATTTTGAGTGTACCCGATATCGTTGATTGAATAGTTGGACTATTGTAATCGAGATGGCTGGAAAGATTAGCATTAGGGAAATCGTCATGGGCGATAATGTCTTTAACGGCTCCAATTTTCCAGATTGGGAGATGAATCTCAGGATAGTCCTGGGAGACGAGAAGTTACCTATTGTCATAGAGAAACCTCTCGGGCCTAGCCCGGAGTTGAGCAAATAGTAGAGCATAAGCTTTGGAAGACTCATCGTGATGATAACTTTAGTGCTCAATCCATCATGCTTGCTGCAATGACTCCTCAATTTCATCGTCGAAAGAAAGGATTGGATCCTTATAACATGATGTTGAAATTGAAGGATCTTCACAAATCTAACCTTAGATCTCAGAAGTACGAATTGTAAAAGAAGCTATTTCGCTCGCGTATGTTAGAGGGTACATATGTCGAGCACTATGTGTCGCAGATGATTACTGACATCGAACAGCTAGGTCAGCTGGGCATAACCTTCGAGGCCGAGACTTTCATAGATTTGATCTTACAGTCTCTGCCCGACTGTTGGGGCGGGTTCGTCATGAACTATAACATGATGAACCAAGAAAAGACTCTTGGAGATTTGATGGCGATGTTAAAGAAGCAGAGCCAGAGCTTCTAAAGGGCAAGAAGCGCGAGGCGCACCTTACTTCGACATCCCAGAAGGCCAAGGCTTGGCCGAGGCTTCTGGGGGTGTGAAGAAAAGGAAGAAAAAGGACAAGGCCAAATCATCAAAGTCTTTTGGGAAGACTAAGGACATATCCCAAGACGTCTGCCTATATTGTGGCTAACGGGGTCACTGGAAGCGTGATTGCCATGATTACAAGGTGGAGTTGAAGGAAGTGAAGACGGGCAAGGCTCCGGCTTCAGGTATGTTTGTTACAAACATGTCCACTACTGGTTTTAAAAATTGGATTTTTAATTCTGGATGTGTTACTCACATATGTACTGATGTGCAGGATCTGCTGATTAGCAGGAGACTGGCTTCAGATGAGATCGACCTATGAGTCGGAAATGGGACGATAGTTGCTATTTTGACCGTTGGGACCTATGTTTTGTATCTGTCCTTGGGGCATGTAATTATATTAGGTGACTGTTATTTTGTACCTAGTTTGACTAGGAACATCATCTCTGTATTTTGTTTAACCCGTTGCGGGTGTACCTTTGTATTCTGGAACACTAGATGTTTTGTATATAAAGATAACATTTTGTTATGTACAACAGATGTTAATAATAGTCTTTATATTTTGAATATAAATAAATCTCAAACGTGTAACATGACAAACAATAGACTCAAACTAAGTAACACGGATGAGACTTATCTGTGGCATTGTCATCTAGGACACATTTACAAGACTCGTATATCCACACTTTCGAAGAGTGGATACTTGGACGGATTTGATCCTAGTTCATAAGACGTATGTAAATCTTGTTTATTAGGCAAAGTGCTTAAAATGCCTTTCAGCAGTAAATGTGTAAATGCGAATGAGCTGTTAGCCCTCGTTCATAGTGACATATGTGGGCCCATGTCTAGCAAGGCTAGAGGTGGATATGAATACTTCTTAACCTTTATGGATGTTGCATCGCGTTACGGTTATGTGTATCTTATGAGACACAAGTCGGAAACTTTTGAGAAATTCAAAGAGTTTCGACACGAACTAGAAAAACAAACCGGAAAAAGTATTAAAACATTGCTGTCAGACCGTGGTGGAGAATACTTTAGCAATGTGTTTCTCAATTACTTGAAAGAATATGGTATTCTTTCACAGTGGACTCCTCCCCAAAACACCTCAATTAAACGGTGTATCCGAACGGAGAAACTGAACTTTGTTGGACATGGTAAGGTCAATGATGAGTCGCACTGAGCTACCAATTTCCTTCTGAGGATACGCATTGAACAGTGCAATACTTATTTTGAATAAAGTTCCGTCAAAGTATGTTGGAGAGACTCCATATGAAATATGGACAGAAAAGAAACCGGGTTTTTCATTCCTGAAGATTTGGGTATACTGGGCATATATTAAACGTTTGGATGGTGCCAAACTAGAACCCAAATCGGATAAGTGCCTATTTGTAATTGGTTATCCGAGGGAAACCAAAGGATATTATTTCCACAACCCATAAGAGAACAAAATATTTGTCGCTCTCCATGCGGTTTTCCTTAGAGGAATTCCTAAATGCAGTGGTAAGTGGGAGGAAAGTAAAACTCGATGAAAATCGGAGTGATAGAGTTCCTAGCACCGACCCCTAACGGAACACGAACAGTTCATCAGGGATGAGACTGTTCCACAATATTCTAATACACAAGAACCGCGTAGGTCGGAGAGAGTCAGAAAACAACCTTAGAGGTCTGGGTTTCTGATCTCACCTCATGTAGATATTAATCTCATTCAGGGAAATAAACCGGCTATGTATGAGGTAGCGATACAAGGTATCGACTCTGCTTTATCACAATGTGCCATGAAGTCCGAAATGGATTACATGTATACAACCAAGTTTGGACACTCGTTGATGTACCAGAAGGCATTGTGCCTATTGTTAGCAAATGAGTCTTCATGGTAAAGACAGACATGGATGGCAACATACAAACGTACAAAGCTAGGCTTGTATCGAAAGGGTATCGTCATCAACATGGTGTCGATTACGATGAAACCTTTTACCCATTTCCATGATTAAATTCATTCGGATAATGCTTGCTATTGCTGCATATTTTGATTATGAAATATGGTAGATGGACGTCAAAACCGCTTTCCTTAACGGAAACCTTTTGGAGGATGTTTATATACAACACCCTGATGGTTTTGTCGTGCCAAAACATGCAAACAAGGTTTGCAAGTTAAATCGATCCATTTACGGATTGAAGCAAGCATTGAGTTCTTGGAACCAACATTTTGATGAGATCATAATGGTATATAGTTTCATTCAAAACGATGATGATTCTTGTGTATATAAGAAGGTTAGTGGGAGTGCACTGACAATGATTGTCCTATACGTTGATGATGTATTTGACCGGTGTAATTACACGCGTATAACGCAAGCGCACGTATCGTTTAAGTAGTATAAGAAGTATCGATCCCACAAGGACTTAATACCCAATCTATTAATTTTATGAGGTCAAACAATTACTAGTATCTAACAATTTGATTGAATGATTTGAAATGGTGGATGATTCTAAATTTTAAAAACAAGTAAATAAAATTACACGAAAGTATGTTTAAGAAAATTCAATATTAAAAAACTATCTGGAACATGAAATTATGCGAAAGCCTCTGTCGATGGTTAGACAAAAATACCCAGTATAACCCAATTGAACCATATGTCTATGTCAACTAAATTACCTAGATTCAATAAGATTAAGTTCCAATAAAGGTTACCCCCGCCCGACAAGTATATGTCTATCCTGTAAGGAAATCTATTAAAGGGTTATCTATTCTCAAGGAAGATCGTGAGCTATTAAGTCTAAGGCTGAAACCTAAAATTCATTTGTCAAGTTTATTTTAGATTTACCAGATCAATCTTATTAATGGCCAGTTAACAAGACGCATTAAACTTAAGACTTAATAAGTAAACCTTTAAATTACCCAAACTATAAAATAACCCCTTATAAACCGGTGATATTAGAATTCATCACAACCTTAGATAACTAACTTAGTTATCACACATAACTAGGGCGAGTAAAAACTTAAAAATAAAAGACATAAAGTAAAATGCTGAAAAGTAAATGAAGAAAATTACAATAAAAGAAAATGCTAGGGCTAGAGGATCTCCTTTTATCACTACTATTTTAGATATCTCCCTTAATATAATATATTAACTTATGTGATATTTTTAACCAATCATATAGGCGGAAATTACCAACCGACCAACCAGGCGGTATCCATGCTTAGTCAGATTAAAACCAGTTTATAATTGATTACCAACCGACCAATATAGCGGTATCCTTGTTAAGTCAAATTTTAAGTAGTGAATATATTATAATTAAGGGAGATAAATCTAAATAGCAGTAATAAAAGTTTTACCTTTCACCCTAGCAGGGGGAAATTACCTCCTTATGTTGAATAGTAAAAACTGAAAAAGTAAAGAAAGTAAATTATTATTACACAATGTAATTAAAATTAATTACAATACTGAAATTAAAAGAAACTAGATATATAACTCCCTATTTACATCAGAGAATTCATAGAGGAAGGTACATCTGAAATCAGAAAATCGAGCTGAATTTATAGGCCTCGGTAGGGCGTGCGCGTCGCGACGTGCCTCGTGTCAGTTGCTGATTCGTCCACCGGGATTCTTATCCACTGACGTGGCAATATGAATAATTGACTCAATAATTTTTCTGACGTGACGATGATGTGGCGAAAGTGATTGTCGGCACCGTAGGATTGTGACACGTGGCACGCTGTGATTGGCTAATTATAACGTGGCGAGTTGACTCGGTCAGCTACTGATGTGGACGATGATGTGTCGGACACGCGGGATGACACATGTTAACACGTGGCGATGGCGATTGTCGGCACCATAGGATAATGACACGTGACACGGCGCACGTTAGCGGATTGGCTGTGATGTTGACACATGGCAGGCGCACGTTAGCAAGTCAAACTTTTCAGATTCTGACACGTGTCCCCCGGCGCACGTTAGCAGCTGATGGCGCATGTTAGGCGTCGCGACGCCAAATGCTTTGCGTCGCGATGCGCAAATGTACTAAATTGCCCTTTTATCCGTTTTTCTCGATTTTGGCCCCAAATCACCTCTAGAGAGTCCTGAAACTTTATTTATCTACAAAATACCACAAAACATATCAAAATATTCACAAAACTCAAGAATCTATACAAAATATTAGGTCAAATGAGTGAGAAATAGTAATACATTTACCACTCATCACACCCTCAAACCTAACATTTTGCTAGTCATCGAGCAAAACATAAACATCTTTAAAATAAAATTTAATTAAGCCACTTTTGTAGGGATCACGGTTGCATTTAGCGTATGCAACAAGCCTTTAAACCCATAGGTGTCCCTAGTGGACGAGTTGTAGTCTTGTGATGGTTTAAAACAATGATACCCACAAACATTTTACAAAAGTAAAAAGGTAGTGAAACTAATGCACACAAAAGTAAAAAGACAAGAGAAAAGAGAATAAAGAAGTTAGTGACTAATCAGGTGAAACTTCTACTCCAAGTTACTAGTTGTTTTCTTTCTTTCTAAATTACCGAATAAGTAAATTCTCTGGTTATATTTACCATTCTCCATATACACAGCCAACAAAATATTAATCAACTCATTTTTGCCCACAACAGTCACAAGTGCAGTTGAGAAGAAAGTAATATTTTTGTCCTAAAGTTTTATCAGAATTCACAACTTTTTACAGTAATGGAATAATTTTTCTGATTTTTTCTTTGATTTTTGATTTTTTTTTTTTATATATACAATATCTTCCGTCTATGTAGCGAGTGTTGGGTCGGTGGCTCCCAAACCAGTTGGCTTTAGGGCACCATGTGTTAAGACACCCCTACGAACTTAATTACTCAGACTTCAGATATATATATTTTTGCAGCATCTTTGATCCATGTAGCGAGCTTTGGGCATGTGACTCCCAACCAATTGGCTTTAGGGCACTAGGTGTTAAAACACCCTTACAGACTTAATAACTCGGATCTCAGACATTTCTTTTTTTTTTACTCCATCACTTTCTGAGATGTTTCCTCCAATTAAACTAGAGCACTGAATATTACAAACTTTTCAATTACAACTCATGTCTGTATGTTACCATGCATGTTGATAATACCTGCCAATTGAGCATATGAAGATCCATTTTAGTCAATTTTATGGAGAATTTACAAATTAAATAATTTAAAAGTAAATAAAAAAAAATTGACTTGTTTCGAAATAGGGTTGAGATAGGTCTCAGGAGTGGGAACTCCTTACACAGCTATCTCTTACCAATTTCACATTTTTAGTCAAAATAAAAACACAAAAACGTAAAATATTTTTGTAATTTTTCAAAAAATTTCAAAATTTTTTTGTATTTTTCGAAAAAAAATTTGGAATAAAAACAACACACAAACTAAAAACCAGATACTGATCAACTAATTCCCTCACCAAACCTAAATGAGACATTGTCCCCAATGTCTTAAACAGTAGAAGAAGAGTTTAGAATATTCTTAGTTAGCTGAAATTCTACACGAAAATTTAAAGGTTAAGATCCAGATTAATCCAATGCCTCTTACCACGATCGTTGTCGGACCAATTTATCTTTGAAATGATAAGGTCAATTTGTGGTTCATAGGCTAAGATTTGGTCAATTAGATCCAGAGCAGTTCTGCCAGTAAAGAGGAGTTCTTTCATAGGTTTTGTGACGAACCTATTTCTCCGGGCATAATCAAGAAATACACAAAGAAAATCATAAAATCCTTCAACTTTGTACAGTCCAAGAGGTTTATGGTGTATGTTCAAGTTTGCCCAAGATAACATTGTAAAAATTTCCTCCAATGTACCCAAACCACTTGGCAAACCAATAAAAGAATCAGCACGGTTAATCATTTCCACCAGTTGTTCAGACATACCTGGCACAATTAGCTCTTCTCCGTTTGATGGTCCAATAAGATTTGCCTTTGCCAAGGGTTTTGGGATGATTCCCAAGACTTGACTGTCTCCTTCATATACAGCCTTTGAAACGACCCCCATTAGTCCAAGATTGCCTCCGCCATATACTAAGTGCATATTCCTTGCAGCTAAGACTCGACCCAATTCATGTGCTGTTGTTATGTATTGTGGCTTAACACCAACACTAGTACCTCAAAACACACAGATGTTTTCAACTCTTCTTCTTGAAGTGGCTTCCATGTTTTACTCTGGATGTCTTCAAAAGTGCAATGATGAGTTGAATTTATAACACTTGAAAAGGGTGGGTAAAATAATAGCACTAGTACCTTCCAAATGAAAATTATTAGTTAAACAGTAAAATAAATCGTGATAGTCAAAAAGGTCTGGATCCTGTCAGAGAAAATAAAAGAAAACAACAAAACAAATCAAAATTATTAGGAAAAGACAAAGAGATATAATATGTACAAGAAACGTAGTGGCTTGATTGACGTCTATGCGTCAGGGACAAGCTTCCCATCCAATTTTCTTATAAATTGGCAAACAGGGTCTTTTTGAGTCAGATTCCCGAGACTTAACTGTTGTCTTTCTTTTTGGAATTGTGTATGTAATTTGCGGATGGCTTTATGAACATATCCACTAGGATGCATCTCAAGAGTCGAAGATATTTAATCTAAAGTCTCATTACTCAAGCCATCCCTAATGAATTTAATCTTATCTTCGCGATTATCAGACACCATTCCTAAATAACGACAACGAGTATTGCAATTCCAGCGTGCACATTTGTAACAAACACCCATTTGCTTAGCTCTACGTTTCTTTGCATAGGTGCTTCTTCCAAAACCAGGCAGATGTGAAATAAAAGATTCTGAAGACTCACCTACCAATCAGACCTGTGCTTCAATAATCCAACGAATGTCAGTTAAAATACCTTTGATCATTAGTAGTCTTATCCGTTCCAAACGAGCTTTGTAGTCTTTCATCAGAGATTTTTGAGGGAGAGAAGGAAATTGCTTGTGAAGATTTACGAAAGCTTTTTCCATCGTGAAATGACTTTACCTACAAACATTAAACACACCAGATCACAATATATACACAAATTGCATGGGTTGCTAGCGCTAAGTTTAACGTCGTCAGCTAGACGTGACTTCTCGAACGTTAGGCTGGATCTGAAAGTGTGACACTATCTTTTTGTCGCTCAAATGATTCTCCCCAGTAGTGCTTGAAACGTTGATTGTTAACCTTGAATGTTTCGTTGGTGTTGGGATCCAGTAAATCAACAGCTGCATATGGTAAAACCTGAGTGATCACAAATAGACCCGACCACCTTGATTGCAACTTTCCAGGGAAAATTTTCAACCGTGAATTGTACAAAAACACTTGTTGCCTTGGTTCCAACTGTTTGTGCACTATTTTTCGATCATGTCATTTCTGGTCTTTTCGTTGTACAATCTGGCATTCTCATAATCTTGTAAACGAAATTCCTCCAATTCGTTGAGTTGGTGGAGTCCTTTCTCTACTGCAGCTTATGGATCAAGATTCAACTTCTTTAGTGCCCAGTACGCCTTGTGCTCAAGCTCAACTGGCAGATGCCATGTTTTCCCAAACACCATTCGATATGGGACATACCAATGGGTGTCTTATAAGCTGTTCGGTAGGCCCATACTGTGTCATCCAGTTTTGTAGACCAGTTCTTCCTTGTTGATCCAACAGTTCTTTCTAGGATTCTTTTGATTTCCATGTTTGAAACTTCAACCTGTCCATTTGACTGTGGATGATAAGCAGTGGCAACCTTGTGAGTAACTCCATATTTGGATAAGAGTGCATCGAAGTATCTGTTGCAGAAATGTGAGCCACCATCACTGATACTGCCCGAGGTGTTCCGAAGCGAGTGAAAATATTCTTTTTAAGCAACTTGGTCACTACTTTTGAATCATGGATGAAATTGCAATTGCTTCGACCCATTTGGAGACGTAGTCTACTATAACCAATATGTACAGGTTTCTGAATGATGGAACAAAGGGTCCCATAAAATCAATACCCCATACATAAAAAATTCCCACTTCCAAATATTTTGCAACGGCCCTTCATTTCTCCTGAAATATTTCCCGTTCTCTGGCACCTTCACATTGAAAAGAAAAAAGATAAGCTCTTTAAAAAGAGTGGGGCCAGAACAAACCTGATTGTAGGACTTAATAGCTGCAGTTTTATTTCTGCTGAATTGTTCGCCGTATGTGTTGGATAATATGACCCATAGCGTCACTATTTGTACAGATCATAGTGCTGTTGTACAAATTAACTATGTGACAAGGAAATTGCACTCTCATCATTTGTGATTAGATCACCTTAGATATATAAATGAAGAGAGGTCCATATGATTAGTTCCTGGATTGAGATGATATGAGACAGTATCAGTCCACAAGGATTAATCATTAAATATCCCTAGTCGTAGAATTATCGAGACTGGACATCGATAATGCGGAATAGACTAGTATTGCACTTGTGCGCGTTGTGAGGGCACAACAACATAGTTCTCTAATATATTTGGTATTGGATACTCATGCAAGTGCGATAGGAGGTTGTGTTTCACCGATGGTACGGGAAATAGCTTCGCTCTGGATAGACCCCTCGGAATCCCATTGGTATTATGACTATGTGTCTATGGGAATCCGAATCAGGGTAGGTGTATTTGGTCTTAACCTGAGACTTGCATCGCTAATGCTTACGACAATCAATATACTTTAGTTGAGGTCGTCTAGGACTCTAACCGGTTCTGTGTACGCTGAAGCTGAGTATATTGAGAATCGTAGAGTATTGGGTGTGATGTCAAGACGGAAGTATCACTCCAGTCATAGTGGAGATGATGTCACGCAGGATACGGTATTAGTACTCTGAGGTGCTGCAGCCATCGGGATATTATGACAAGGTCATGTATATCCGATTATAGAGACTAGTTACCAGACATCCGACATGTGCTTCGTACGGGGCAGACACGTATCCAGCCCCAGGCCTAGCACGTGACTATCCGATACTGGGCCGATATGCACGATACTTGGTATACTACGCCTGATATAGATCCTATATATTCCTGTAAGAATATTTCTGGAGAATTGGGTAGGCATGGCGTTTTGCTAGAAGCTAACCTTGTCTTGTAAATCGGTAGGACGTGGTACTTGGTACGTACGTGTTCGGATACTCCGACGACCGTATTTACTGCCAACATATCCGGGGATCTCATGGGTCGCTTCCCAAAGATTCACCGATGACGTATAACTCGCACTCTAAATTAATCTGGGATTAATTAGAAGAGAGAGAAAATTAATCTGGGATTAATTGCGAGAGATTTTTATCTGGGATAAAATATCAATTAAAGAGAGATAACGATTAATTTGGAATTAATCGAGAAATTAATATATTTGATATATTAAACGAAATTAGTTTCGACGCGGAATTAAAATTAGATTTTAATTCGGGCGAGCGAATTAATTTAGAATTAATTCGTTAGCGACGTGAATAGTGACTTCGCTAGGCGTAATCATTTAATTACGACGCGACGGAAAATTCGTTAATTTAGAATTAGCGAACCCGAGCCCGAGATTATTGCGAGCGCATTCGTATTTCGAATTCGAGTGCGGCAAATCAAATCAAGTGTCAAATCGCTAGTCGCATCTAGCGTCACATCAAGCGTCAAATCATGTCACTTTGAGTGATGTGACAATTTGATTGAGTGAATGACATGATGTGAGTTAGTGGAGTGGTTGGAATGTTTGGTATATGAATTGATTTTTGAAATCATTATTTTTTTACACCATTTGACTTTTGTAAAATTATTTGTAAATCATTTATATATTTTGGAAAATATATAAAGGAAACATATACATTTTTTTCAAACAATTCAACACATCTCTCTTTCTCCTCTTTCTCTCCTAAACTCACGCCCAAGGGGCTGTGAAAGCTTACTGGTTTTGACAAAACAGTGAGCTGTGTGGGAAGCTTGGAGTGTGATTTTGTGGCAAAATCACAAGTGCTAGCACACTTACGAGACATGCGAAGGTGATAGGGAGCTCACCCATGAGTCGGGAACCATTCGACGAAGCTTGGAGCTTGACGAAGGACCAAAAACGAAGTCAAAACAGTGAGAAAAAATCTGCACTGCAGTTCGCCAAAACCAGTGAGCGTTTTTGGAGTTTTGTTGTTTCCGCGTCGCACAACCGATCATGTGAGTATTCCGCAACTTCTTTGATATGTATTTCACACACTTATCATGCTTGTTTGATGATCTTGGGACCTAGAATAAAACCAACAATGGCATCAAGAGCCTAGGTTCAAGCATGAAATTTTTAGGGCTTAAAATTGGGAAATTGATTTTGAGCATGATTTGGTTAAATTGTTTGATTGAGCATGTTTAAATGATGTTGAATTGAAGTTTGATTGGATCAATTTCATGAAAATTGATTTGGAATAATTTTCCCCAAAATATATGTGTTGGCCGAAAGTTTAGGGTTATTTGGAAATTTGGAATTTTTTGATTTTGATTCATTGGATGAGTTGGAATCATGTAGGATGATGTTAATTTGAAATTAATTGGATTGAATTTTGAATTGAACAAAAATCCCCAATTTCCTTAAGGTGGCCGAATGCATTATGCCCTATAATGTCTTGGATTTTTGATTTTGAACATTGGATGTGTATGAAATCATTCGGGAAGTTAATTCGATGTCGATTGTGGAATTAATTGGATTGAATTCAAATCGGATAAAAATTACCTTCTTGGCCGAGACTTTGGAGCATGTAAATGGGTTTGATTTTTCATTTATGTGTTGGACATGTGATGATGTTAGCATGATTAATTGGACTAATTTAATGTTTTGGAAATATTGATTTGGGTGATTAATCATGTAATGCACTTTAGGTAATTAAATTGCGGAATTGGATTCATGTAATTTAGTTATTTAGGCCTTAAATTGGATTTGGGCTTATTATGTTGTAAATGGGCTTATTGGGCTTTGTTGTACAAAGTTGGATTTGGACAAATTGGATTGGATCCAATTGGGCCCAAAGCCACTTCCGTTAAGCCCAAATACAACTTAAAACCTTTAAAGTTTAATTGGGCCTAATGGGCCTAAATTGATTTCTGGGCTTATGGGGTTACTCCTTGATTGGGCTTTGGTTGCCGAAGCCCACGCCTTAAAGAAATTAATTAAAGCCCATTAGACTTGAATTGAATTGACGTTGGACGTTAATCGGGCTTTGAGACCCGACACGATTAAATTTGGAATTTAAGTCGTTAAAGGTTTATTAAATAAAGTGTAATATTTAATTTGGAATTGAATAGTGAATTAGTATTAAATACATGTTAAATTGGATTTAATGATGTAGTTTAATTTAATTCAAGAATTCGTACTTTGAGTACTTATTCGCAAAAACGAGTTTGACTCGACCAAAATCAAATCGTTGTTTGAACATTGGATGATCACATAATTATCAGATTAATTAATTTGATTAGATTGATTGATAGCATGCTTATGTGTGAATACGTGGTTGTGATGAATGAATAATGTATATCGGATGGATATTAGTCGGGTGGGGCAATTTTGGAAATTGTTGTAATAAATTCGATTTATTAAATTGGACCTGCGTGTCCAGCCTTATCACCTCTATTCTCTTTGTATTCTCTTCTCACCTATTCCCCTCAATGTAAATGAGGTTTCTTTAGAAGTGTAGTGTAAGGGGTAGAAGTAATACAAGTGCTAGCTTGAGTGAGAAAGGGAGAGATTTGATCTAGGATCAATGTGTTAAGTATCCATCCGCATATCATTATTATTTTATTTCATACTCGCTTTATTATGTATTTAGAATGCATGTTTAAGGGTGTATGATGATGAGACCTTAACAAAGATAATGAAATTGGTAGCCAATTTGCACGCGAAAAGCCCTCATCAAATATCATGCGTCTTTTCCTTCCATTGAGTGATTCTTACTCAAGATCCTAGATTGGCATGGGTTGTTGGCCAAAGTCAAGCCCTTGTCCGTCGAAGATGTGTTTGAATCACGAAGCTTTGTTCCATATTGGTGTCTTGTCCAAGTTGTGGTTTGTTGGCCAAAGTCAACACACCACTTCTTGTCCATCGACATTGATTACGAAGCTTCCATGGTCAATGGTCCGCGCTTGACTGGGATCATTAGGTTTGTTGTGCCAAAGCCAAGGCCTAGTTGATTCAGAGGAAAAAGGTTAGGGTATATATTGGATATATAGGCATATATAAGATATATGTTTAGGACTTGGATGTCCACCTACTGGATCTAGGAGTTGGATTAGATCCAATTGATCTTAGAGATCTACCTAGTTAATAATCATACAATTTGTTGGCCAAAGTCAAGATTGTGTGATATTTAACGGGATCCTAGCCCACTAGGAAACACGGTTTCCCGAGTACTCGACAGAGGGTTAGAGGCTCGACGAAAAATAGTGGGAGGCAAGAATTGAATTTGCAATATTCGTTCAATTACTCGCCATACGCGCTCATTCAAATATCACTCGTCATATAAATTAAATGTTAGTTGGACTAATATTTAAATTGTTGTTTTAATAAACAGTTGGACTGTATTATAGTTGATTATATATAATTGGATTATATTAATCAATATATTTGAATTAATTAATTTCAGTTTACAGTTGATTTTATAATTGGATTATAGTAATCAATGTAATTGAGGTTAATTAATTTGGATTATATTTGATTATATAGTTGGACTATTATAATCATTATAATATATATAGTACCACTAATCGTTGATTAAATAGTTGGACTATTGTAATCAAGATAAAATTGAAAAGTTGGATATTTAAAATATAATCTGGGATTAAAATATTTTAAATGATTTAATTTTCAAATTGGGAATAATAAATAGGTTACTTTATTTGATAAAATAACTTATTATACCTTAAGCCCAAAATTAAGCAATATAAGTAGAGCATAAAATCTTTGGAAGATTTATGTGATGATGACTTTAGTGCTTAATTTAATTACATGTCATAAATCTAATTTTAGATTTAAGAAGTATTAAAATTGCAATTTATAATTCTTGGAGAATTAATTGACTATTCTAGAGGAGATAAAGTCAAAATTTGCAATTGGGCATGTAGCACGAGGTGCACATTGTTTCGATATTCTAAAAACCCAAGGCTTGGCCTAAGGTTCCTGAAATATTGAAAAGGATAATTGACATATCCCAAAGTGACTACCATTTGGATATGGCAGACACGAAGGAATTAAAGAAAGGGCAAGGCTCTTGTCAAAGTTATGTTCACTACTAGTATTGAAATTAGATTTTAAATACTTAGTGTGGTACATAAAATATATGTATTGATGTTCAGAATCTGCTTTGAGCAGGATACTGAATTCAAGCTGAGATTGCTCTGCGAATCGGAAACGGGACGGAAGTCGCTGTTTCGACCGTAGATACCTAAGTTTAGGAACTACCCTTCGGGTGTGTACTTAAATTAGGAACTGTTATAATGTAACTAGTTTGACTAGAGACATTATCTCTATATCAGTGTTTAATCCATTGTGGATAAACCTTTATATTCTAGAACACTAAGTGTTTCATTATATAAAGATGATACTGAGATAAACACATTAGATGTGAATAACAGAATTTATATTTTGAATATAATTAAAATCTCAAACATATAAAATGACAAATAAATAGCTCAAATTGATTTGATCAATAGAGACTTATTTGTGGCATTGTTGTCTGGGACACAATTAAACAAGACTCGTATATCCGCACTTTTGAAGAGTGGGTACTAGGACTGATTTGACTATTCAAATAAAGTCTACGAATCTAGTTTGTTAGGTAAAGTACCTAAAACACTGTTTACTTGGTAATAGTGTAAGTGCCACCGATCTGTTAGCCCTATTCATGGTGAAGTTAGTGGGCCCATATCTAGCTAGGCTAGATGTGAACATGAATGTTTCGTGACCTTAACGGATGTGGCATCACGTTATGGTTATGTGTTTCTTTTGAAGAACACAGATCAGAAACTTTTAGAGTTTCGACACGAGTAGATAAACAGATCGACTATAGTATTATGCCGTCACGGTAAGACCGTAATGAAAATACTTAAGCAGTAAGTTTCAAACATACATGAAAGAGTATAGTATTCTTTCAGATGAGGACTCCTCCCGAGACACGTCAGTTAGACGGTGTGTCCGAACGAAAACCGAATTTTGTTGGACATGATAAGGTTTATCACGAGTCGCTCTGAGCTATCATTTCCTTCAACAGGATATGTATTAACAGTGCAAAACTTATTTAGAATAAGGTTCCATATAAATCTGTTTGACAGATATCATATTGGATATGAACAGGAAAGAAACATGGTTTCTCATTCCTAATAATTTGGGTATGCCGGGCATAACGTTTGGATGATACCAAACTAAGGACCCAAATTGGATAAGTGCCAAATATAGGTTATCCTAAGGGAAACCATAAGTATAGTACTTATAAATCTCGCATGAGAACAATATGATTGTTGCTCACCATGCGGTTTTCCAAAGAGGAATACCGATATGCAGTGGTCAGTGGGAGGATAGTGATACTCGATGAAAATCGGAGTAATACTATTCAAGGCACGAAGTCCATAATGGAACACAAATAGTTCATCAAGGATGAAACTAAACCATTAATCTTCAAATACACAAGAACCGCGTAGATCGGAGAGAATCAGAAAACAACCTGGGGTATGGGTTTCTGAAGTACCCCTTAAAGATGTAAATCTTATGGAGGTATACCAACCGACTACGTACGAGGAAGTGATACAAGGTATCAACTCCCTTTATGGCAAAGTGCCATAAGTCCGAAATGGATTCCATGTATAACAACTATGTTTGGATACTAGTTGTTGTACCGCAAGGCATTGTGCCTATTGGTACTGTAAACGTCTTCAAGGAAGACATACATGGATGGAAACATACCAACGTACAAAGCTAGGCTTGTGACGGAAAGGTATCGTTATCAACGTTATGTTAATAACGGTTCAACCTTTTACCTGTTGCCATAGTAAATCCATTTTGATGATGCTTATTGATACTGCATATTTCATTTATGAAATGTGTCAGTTAAAGATCAAAATCGCCTTCCTGAAAAGGAAACCTTTTGGAGGATGCTTACAACATCCTGACGATTTTGTATAACCGACAAACAAGGTTTGCGGGTTATTCGATCCATGTTTGGATTGAAGCAAGTCATAAGGTTCTTGGAACTGACGTTTTGAAATAATCATAATGGTTTATGATTTGACTCAAAACGAAATAATTCTTGTGTATATAAGGAGGTTAGTGGGAGCGCACTGACAGTGAAATTCCCATAAAGCAATTGGTGAAAGCTTGGCTTTCATAGATATTCTCCGTAGAATTCTGGGAAGTAACAACCTTTATTCAAGGAATAAAGATCTACTGGGATAGATTTGGAGTTGTTAACACTCTCTGGGAAATTGTACATTTAAAATGTACTTGATATGGTGTCTCATACGCTTTGAGCATATGGAGTCACAATCAGGACAATCCAAGTGATAGTCACTGGATTGAAGTTAAGGACATCTATTAGTATCTTAGAGAATAAAGATGTTGTCTAAAACTATGGAGAAGGAGAACTTGAAGTGACTGGGATCACTGCTGCAAGTTTCCAAACAGTTTAATACTACGGTACTATAAAGTTTGAAAAACGGGACAGTGAGCTGGAAATCTTCCGAGCAAGATACTGTTGCCGAATAAACAACAAATGCGGATTATTGCTGCGGCTGAGGCAGCAATAGAAGCCATTTGGGTCGATAATAAATCTAATTAGATTAGATATAGTTCTGTTAGCAGCTGAGCTAGGCGTCAGCACAAGGCTAAGAATTAAAGGTCTCATCGACGATCCAGATATATACTTCTATATTCATCTGGTTCGTTCGGATCATACATCGTGGCGATGTGATGATCGTATAAATCGCGTCCGACGATAGTCATGGAAATCCGCTGACGAAAACCTTTTCTCAGCAATTTGAGCGAACCGTACATAGTTCGGATGTATGAGACTTGAATGACTGGCTATGTTCCAAGTGGGAGATTGTTGGATAATATGACCCATAGCATCACTATTTGTACAGATCATAGTGTTGTTGTACAAATTAACTATGTGACAAGGAAATTGCACTCTCATCATTTGTGATTAGATCACATTAGATATATAAATGAAGAGAGGTCCATATGATTAGTTCCTGGATTGAGATGATATGAGACAGTATCAGTCCACGAAGGATTAATCATTAAATATCCCTAGTCGTAGTATTATCGAGACTGGACATCGATAATGCGGAATAGGCTAGTATTGCACTTGTGCGCGTTGTGAGGGCACAACAGCATAGTTCTCATATATTTGGGTATTGGATACTCATGCAAGTGCGATAGGAGGTTGTGTTTCACCGATGGTACGGGAAATAGCTTCGCTCTGGATAGACCCCTCGGAATCCCATTGGTATTATGACTATGTGTCTATGGGAATCCGAAATCAGGGTAGGTGTATTTGGTCTTAACCTGAGACTTGCACCGCTAATGCTTACGACAATCAATATACTTTAGTTGAGGTCGTCTAGGACTCTAACCGTTTCTGTGTACGCCGAAGCTGAGTATATTGAGAATCGTAGAGTATTGGGTGTGATGTCAAGACGGAAGTATCACTCCAGTCATAGTGGAGATGATGTCACGCAGGATACGGTATTAGTACTCTGAGGTGCTGCAGCCATCGGGATATTATGACAAGGTCATGTATATCCGATTATAGAGACTAGTTACCAGACATCCGACATGTGCTTCGTACGGGGCAGACACTTATCCAGCCCCAGGCCTAGCACGTGACTATCCGATACTGGGCCGAAATGCACGATACTTGGTATACTACGCCTGATATAGATCCTTATATATTCCTGTAAGAATATTTCTGGAGAATTGGGTAGGCATGGCGTTTTGCTAGAAGCTAACCTTGTCTTGTAAATCGGTAGGATGTGGTACTTGGTACGTACGTGTTCGGATACTCCGACGACCGTATTTACTGCCAACATATCCGGGGATCTCATGGGTCGCTTCCCAAAGATTCACCGATGACGTATAACTCGCACTCTAAATTAATCTGGGATTAATTAGAAGAGAGAGAAAATTAATCTGGGATTAATTGCAGAGATATTTTATCTGGGATAAAATATCAATTAAAGAGAGATAACGATTAATTTGGAATTAATCGAGAAATTATATATTTGATATATTAAACGAAATTAGATTTCGACGCGGAATTAAAATTAGATTTTAATTCGGGCGAGCGAATTAATTTAGAATTAATTCGTTAGCGACGTGAATAGTGACTTCGCTAGGCGTAATCATTTAATTACGACGCGACGGAAGATTCGTTAATTTAGAATTAGCGAACCCGAGCCCGAGATTATTTGCGAGCGCATTCGTATTTCGAATTCGAGTGCGGCAAATCAAATCAAGCGTCAAATCGCTAGTCGCATCTAGCGTCACATCAAGCGTCAAATCATGTCACTTTGAGTGATGTGACAATTTGATTGAGTGATATGACATGATGTGAGTTAGTGGAGTGGTTGGAATGTTTGGTATATGAATTGATTTTTGAAATCAATTATTTTTTACACCATTTGACTTTTGTAAAATTATTTGGTAAATCATTTATATATTTTTGGAAAATATATAAAAGAAACATATACCATTTTTTCAAACAATTCACAACATCTCTCTTTCTCTCTTTCTCTCCTAAACTCACGCCCAAGGGGCTGTTAAAAGCTTACTGGTTTTGACAAAACAGTGAGCTGTGTGGGAAGCTTGGAGTGTGATTTTGTGGCAAAATCACAAGTGCTAGCACACTTACGAGACATGCGAAGGTGATAGGGAAGCTCACCCATGAGCCGGGAACCATTCGACGAAGCGTGGAGCTTGACGAAGGACCAAAAACGAAGTCAAAACAGTGAGCAAAAATATGCACTGCAGTTCGCCAAAACCAGTGAGCGTTTTTGGAGTTTTGTTGCTTCCGCGTCGCACAACCGATCAATGTAAGTATTCCGCAACTTCTTTGATATGTATTTCACACTTTATCATGCTTGTTTGATGATCTTGGGACCTAGAATAAAACCAACAGTATGGTGATGAATGATAATATTGCATAACACTGTTGACCTCCTCCTGTGGAACACACCGTCTCAATAGTTGATCAGCACAGCATTTGAATAGGTACGGCTCATCCCAGACATAGTGCTTGACTTCTTTGAAGAACTTCTTCCTTTGCTGAGTTGTGCATTCCAACGGCCATTTTCCTGATAAAATGAAGTTGACATAGTCAGCATACCAAGGGACATCCTGCTGTTTCATGGCAAACAACTGTTTATCTGGAAAAGTTTCTTTGATTGTCAGTTCATTGCCAGTTGTTTCTCCATTCTCAAGCCTCGATAGATGATCTGACACCTGATTTTATGTCTCTTTCCTGTCTCTAATCTCCACACATCAAATTCTTACATAAGAAGTAACCAACGGATCAATCTGGGTTTGGCATCTTTTTTTGTGATCAAGTATTTGATTGTTGAATGATCTGTGTAGACCACCACTTTGGGACCTAACAGATAGGAGCGGAATTTGTCAAAAGCATACACAACTGCGAGCAACCTCCTTTTCAGTGGTTGTGTAGTTGAGTTGAGCTTCATCCAAAGTTCTGTTGGAGTAGTAAATGGTGTGGAAAATCTTTGCTTTACGTTGTCCCAAAACTGCACCTACAGTAAAATCACTAGCATCGCACATCACCTCAAATGGAAGGGTCCAGTCTGGTGCTACTATGATGGGGCCAGAGACCAGCTTCTGTTTTAAGATCTCAAAAGCTTCATGGCATTCTTTGGTGAAGTTGAAAGACACATCCTTTTCCAGAAGATTCCATAGAGGTTTAGCAATCTTGGAAAAGTCTTTGATAAATCTCCTGTAAAAGCCAGCATTTCCAAGAAAGCTCTGATTCCATTTGACTGTTGTTGGTGGAGGTAATTTCTCAATTATTTCGATCTTTGCTTTGTCTACCTCGATTCCCTTTTGTGAGATCCGGTGTCCAAGAACAATGCCTTCATGTACCATAAAGTAGCATTTCTCCCAGTTGAGTACCAGGTTGGTATATTCACATCTTTGTAAAACATGTTCCAAATTTTGCAAGCAGTGGTCAAAAGAGTCTCCAAACACAGAAAAATCATCCATGAATACCTCCATACTCTCCTCCAGCATGTCTGAGAAGATGGCCATCATGCAACGCTGAAAAGTGGCAGGGGCATTACATAATCCAAATGGCATCCTGCGGAATGCAAAAGTACCATACGGACATGTAAAAGTGGTTTTCTCCTGATCTTCTGGGGCGATGCAATCTGATTGTACCCTGAATATCCATCCAGAAAGCAATAGAACTCATGTCCCGCCAGTCTGTCTAGCATCTGATCAATAAATGGTAGTGGAAAATGGTCTTTCCTTGTGGCTTTGTTCCTCTTCCGGTAGTCTATGCATACTTTCCATCCAGTCACCGTTCTTGTTGGAATTAGCTCGTTCTTTTCATTTGTGACTACAATGATTCCTCCTTTCTTTGGCACACACTGCATAGGACTCACCCAAGTGCTGTCTGAGATGGGGTAAATGATGCCAACATCCAACCATTTGATGATTTCTTTCTTTACGACTTCCTTCATGATTGGATTGAGTCTACGTTGATGCTCCACTGTGGGTTTGTATTCATCGTTCTTCAGAATCTTGTGCATGCAAAATGTTGGACTAATGGCTCGAATGTCTGATATAGTCCAGCTAATGGCTCTCTTGTGTTTTCGTAACACTCTCAGTAATTTTTCTTCCTGCTCCAATGTTAATGAAGAAGAAATAATAACAGGTAATTCAGAAGAATTTCTAAGAAATACATACCTGAGATGGCTCGGAAGTATTTTCGGCTCCAGTTGTGGTGGTTCTTCAATCGAAGGCTTGATTCGATCTTTCTTTAGCAGTTTCAGGCTTTCCACTTGTGGTGTCGATTTGAATCGGAATGGTTTGTCAAGGTAGTTGATACATTCCAGGATTTCAACATCTAGCTCGCTGTCAGTAATATTGGTGATGCAAGCATCAAGTGTATCCGTGGGATTTGTATCAGTATCTTGAATGATACTATCAACAACATTTATTCTAAAACATTCTTCTTCCTTTTCTTCACTTGGGAATTTCATGGCTTTGAAATCATTGAAGGTAACTTCTTGGTCTTGAACTTTCATGGTTAGTTTTCCTTTTTGTACATCAATCACAGTTCGTCATGTCGCCAAGAATGGTCTTCCAATGATGATAAGTACATCTTTGTCTTCTTCCATGTCAAGGATAATGAAATCTGCTGGGAGATTGAGTTTTTCGACTTTAACCAGCACATCTTCAACGACTCCTCTCGGAAATGCGAGCGTTCGATCAGCAAGTTGCAAAAAGACTGAGGTAGGCATTACTTCTCCAATTTGTAGTTTCCTGTAAATAGAAAAAGGCATCAAATTAACACTTGCACCTCAGTCACATAAAGCCTTACCGATGTAATGTTCTCCAATGGTGCATGGGACAGTGAAACTGCCAGGATCTTTCAACTTCGGGGGAAGTTTCCTTTGAATGATGGCACTGCATTCTTCCATCAATGCTATTGTCTCGTAATCTCCCAATCTCCGTTTTCGTGAAAGAATGTCTTTCATGAATTTGACATAGCTGGGCATTTCTTCCAAGGCTTCTGCAAATGGGATGTTGATGTGCAGCTTTTTTAAAACCTCCAAGAAACGAGAAAACTGCTTGTCCAGTTTGTTTTTCCGAAGACGCTGAGGAAAATGTGGAGGTGGAATGATTTGATCTTTTTCTTTTTCCTTTTCTTCTTTTTCCTCCATCTGTGGAACTGCATCTTTTGGAACCTCTTCAATTGTTGCCTTGATTCCAACATCTTTGTTGATTTCAGTACCACTTTTCAAGGTGATGGCTTGACATTGCTCCTTCCCTCTATTCCTTGGATTTGGTTCTGTGTTACTGGGAAGATTTCCTGGCGGTCTGTAACTCTGAGCATTGGCCAATTGTCCAATTTGATTCTCCAATGCTTTGATGGAAGCAGATTGGCTCTGAAACATAGCATCGTACTTTTTTAACTGAGACAACACTTCTGCTATTACTGGTTCATTTGCCTGCTCCTGGCCTTTGTTCTATTGCTGGAATCCAGGTTGTGGATAGTTCTTTTGCCCTGAATTGTTGCTCCATGAGAAATTCAGATGATTCCTCCACCCTGGGTTGTAGGTGTTGGATTATGGATTGTTCCCCTGTCTGTTGAAATTGTTGACATAATTCATCATCTCTTCAAGTTGATTTGGTTCTGGTGCTCCTCCATATTGTGAACTTGTGGATCCAGTGCTGAGAGTCTCCATGAATTTGCATATCTGGTCCAGCTTGGCGTTGACTGTTGTATTGGCTCCAACTTCATAAATTCCTGCAATTCTTTGGATCATGCTCCTTTCTGTTGGCCACAAGGAATTGTTGTTGGCCATTTCTTCGATTAGGTCTCAGGCTTGATCTTCTCCTTTTGCCATTAAAGCTCCTTCAGCAGCAGCATCGATTGTGGTTCTCAGCAGTCGAGAAAGTCCATTATATAATGTTTAGACTTGAAGCCATTTTGGAATCTCATGGTGAGGACATTTCCGGAGCAAATCTTTGTACTTTTCCCAAGCTTCGTAGAGAGTTTTCGAGTCTTGTTCCACAAATGATGTGATGTCATTCCTTAATTTTCCAGTTCTAGCTGGTGGAAAGTACTTTGTAAGAAATTTGGTGGCTAAAGTGTTCCAAGTTGTGATAGAACCTGCTGGTAGTGAATATAGCCAAGCTTTAGCTCTGTCCTTCAAGGAGTATGGAAAACCCCGCAGTCTCATTGCTTCTTCAACTTCTCGGTTGTAATTGAAAGTGCCACAAACTTCCAAGAAGTTGCTGATGTGGGTATTAGGATCTTCAGTTGCTTTCCCCCAAACTGCACTGACTGCTGAATCATCTGAATGCATGTTTTGATGTCACACGCATTTGCTGGTAAAGGAGGAAGTACAATACAGGAAATGAAGTCGTCGACCACCGGAATGGTTCTGTCTCGAATGGGTATTGGTAGTGCAACTTCCAAAGGTTCAGGTTCTATTTTGACTAAAGCTTCTTGGCCTTCACACTTTTCCCTTCTCAACTGTCTGATGGTTCTTTCAATTTCTGGGTCAAATGGTCGGAGTTCAAAGCTTCTGGTTCGTCTCATGTAGTTTCTGAGAACCTGAAACACAAGAAAACAAAAACAATAAGTAAAAAGAAATTAGATACAAGTAAAGATATCTAACCTCAAAACTAATAGTGAAAGATAAATAAGTCCTCGGCAACGGCGCCAAAATCTTGACCAGCGTAATCACACGCGTATAACGCAAGCGCACGTATCGTTCAAGTAGTATAAGAAGTGTCGATCCCACGAGGACTTAATACCTAATCTATTAATTTTATGAAGTCAAATGATTACTAGTATCTAACAATTTGATTGATTGATTTGAAATGGTGATGATTCTAAATTTTAAAAACAAGTAAATAAAATTGCACGAAAATAGGTTTAAGAAAATTCAATATTAATAAACTATCTAGGGTTGTGAATCTTTCTAATATCTTTTAAGAGATGAAGTGGTTATTTCATGTTTGTGAAATAAATCGGTTTACTAACCTGGAACACGAAATTATGTGAAAGCCTCTGTCGATGGTCAGACACAAATACCCAGTATAACCTAATTGAACCATATGTCTATGTCAACCAAATTACCTGGATTCATTAAGATTAAGTTCCAATAAAGGTTACCCCCGCCCGACAGGTATATGTCTATCCTGTAAGGAAATCTATTAAAGGGTTATCTATCCTCAAGGAAGATCGTGAGCTATTAAGTCTAAGGCTGAAACCTAAAATTCATTTGTCAAGTTTATTTTAGATTTACCAGATCAATCTTATTAATGGCCAGTTAACAAGACGTATTAAACTTAAGACTTAATAAGTAAACCTTTAAATTACCCAAACTACAAAATAACCCCTTATAAACCGGTGATATTAGAATTCATCACAACCCTAGATAACTAACTTAGTTATGACACATAGCTAGGGCGAGTAAGAACTTAAAAATAAGACATAAAGTAATTGAAGAAAATTACAATAAAAGAACATGTTAGGGCTAGAGGATCTACATTTATCACTACTATTTCAGATATCTCTCTTAATATAATATATTAACTTATGTGATATTACCAACCAGCCATATAGGCGGTAACCTGATTATGTCAAATTAAGTCTATAAACCAGCCATATATGCGAAAATTACCAACCGACCAACCAGGCGGTATCCATGCTTAGTCAGATTAAAACCAGTTTATAATTGATTACCAACCGACCAATATAGCGGTATCCTTATTAAGTCAAATTTTAAGTAGTGAATATATTATAATTAAGGGAGATTAATCTAAATAGCAGTAATAAAAGTTTTACCTTTCACCCTAGCATGGGGAAGTTACCTCCTACTGTTGAATAGTAAAAACTGAAAAAGTAAAGAAAGTAAATTATTATTACACAACGTAATTAAAATTAATTACAAAACTGAAATTAAAAGAAACTAGATATAAAACTCCCTATTTACATCAGAGAATTCAGAGAGGAAGGTACATCTGAAATCAGAAAATTGAGCAGAATTTATAGGCCTCGGTAGGGTGTGCGCGTCGTGACGCGCCACATGTCAGTCGCTAATTCATCCACTGAGATTCTTATCCGCTGACGTGGTAATATGGATAATTGACTCAATAATTGTACTGACGTGTCGTTGACGTGGCGATGATGTGGCGAAAGTGATTGTCGGCACCGTATGATTACGACACGTGGCACGCAATGATTGGGTAATGATGACATGGTGATGACGTGGCGAGTTGACTCGGTCAGCTGCTGATGTAGACGATGACGTGTTGGACACATGGGATGACACGTGTCAACACGTGGCGATGGCGATTGTCGGCACCATAAGATGATGACACATGTCACGGTGCACGTTAGCGGATTGGCTGTAATATTGACATGTGGCAGGTGCACGTTAGCAAGTCAAACTTTTCAGATTCTGACATGTGTCCCCCGAAGCACGTTAGCAGCTGATGGCACAAGTTAGGCGTCGCGACGCGCAAAATTACCAAATTGCTCTTTTGTTCGTTTTTCACTGTTTTGGCCCAAAATCAACTCCAGAGAGTCCTGAAACTTTATTTATCTACAAAATACCACAAAACATATCAAAATATTCACAAAACTCAAGAATCTATACAAAATATTAGGTCAAATTAGTGAGAAATAGTAATACATTTACGACTCATCAGTATTGCTTCTTAGCAATGACATTCCCATATTAAAATCGGTGAAAGCTTGGCTTTCAATAAAATTCTCCATGAAATACTTGGGAGAGGCAACCTTTATTCTAGGAATAAAGGTCTATTGGGATAGATCTAAAAGTTGTTGGCACTCTCCGAGAACTCGTACATTGACAAAGTGTTGAAGAGATTCAACATGGATCAGTCCAAGAGGGGCTGCTTCTGGTGTCACATGGCGTCTCTTTATCTAAGGACATGTGTTTTAAAACTCAAAATGAGAGAGATTCAATGAATCAGATCCTGTTCTCTTAAGTAGTCAAATCGATCATGTATGTCATGATATGTACGTGACCTGGTGTCTCATTTGCTTTGAGCACATGCAGTCACAATCAGGCCGATCCAGGTGATGGTCACTGGATTTATGTTAAGAACATCCTTAAGTATCTTAGAGGAACTAAGGATGCCTTCTTAATTTATGGGGAAAGATAACTTGAGGTGACTACGTTCACCGATGAAAGTTTCCAAACTAATAAAGACGACTATAAGTCGCAATCAGGGTACATATTTTGTTTGAACAACGGAATAGTGAGCTGGAAATATTCCAAGCAAGATATTGTTGCCGATTCAACAACAAAAGCAGAATACATTGTTGCGGCTGAGGCAGTAAAAAAGCATTTTGGATCTATAAAATTCCTAATTAGATTAGGAGTAGTTCTGTTAGCAGCTGAGTTGGGCTACAGCACAGGCTAAGGAATCACGGTCTCATCAATGATCCAAGTATGTACTTCGATGGTTTCATCTGATTAAAGAGATCACACATCGTGTCGATGTGAAGATCGAAAGATCATTTCAGATGATAGCCTTATATATCCGCTGACGAAAGCTATATCTCAGTAAAAGTTTGAGCGACCCGTACATAGTTCAGATGTTGGACACTTGAGTGATTAGCTATAGGCCAAGTAGGAGATTGTTGGACAATTATGACCCATATCATCACTATTTGTAAAAGACATGGTGTTTTTGTACAAATTAACTGTGTGACAAAGGAAATTGCTCTTTTATCATTTTGTAATTGGATTACTTGGATATATAAATGATAAGAGTCCATATGATTAGTACCGGATTAATAAGATATGAGACAGTATTAATCCACGAAAGGTTTAATCATTAAATATCCATGGACGTAGTATTATCGAGACTGGACATTGATAATGCGGAATAGGCTAGTATTACACTTGTGCGCATTATGGAAGCTTAACGACATAGTTCTCATATATTTAAGTATTGGATACTTATGCAAGTGTGATAAGAGGTTTTGTTAGCCGTTGGACCGAGAACAGCTTCGCTCTGGATAGACCCATTGGAATCACATTGGTAGTATGACTATGTGTCTATGGGAATCCTAATCAAGGTAGGTTTATGTGGTCTTAACCTGAGACTTGCATCGCTAATACTTGCGACAATCAGTACGTTTTTTTTGTGGTCGTCCGGAGCTTTAACGGGTTCTGTGTACGCCTCTTCTGGGTATACTGAGAATCGTAGTGTATTGGGTGTGATGTCAAGATGGAAGTATCACTTCAGTCATATGGAGATGATGATCATGCAGGGATACATAACTAGTACTCTTAAATGTTGCAGCTATCGAGATAGTATGACTAGGTCATGATTATCCGATTACAGAGACTAGTTGCTAGTGATCCGATATATGCTTCGTACGGGGCAGACACAATTCCAGCCCCAGGCCTAGCATGTGACATCTGATACTGGATCGTGTTAGCAATACATAGTATACTACGCCTGATAAAGATTATATATTCCTCGTTGAATATTTCAGGAGAATTGGGTAGGCACGATGTTTTGCTAGAAGCCAACCATGTCTTGTAAATCGGTAAGAACGTGGTATCGGGTACGCACGTGTTTGGATGGTCCGATGACCGTATTTACTGCCAACATATCCAGGGATCTCTTGGGTCATTTCCCAAATATTCATCGATGACATTTGTCTCGAACAAAATTAATCTGGGATTAATTATGAGAAAGAAAATTAATCTGGGATTAATTATGACAAGAATTTATCTGGGATTAAAATTCGTCTAGAATAGAGAACGCGATTAATTTGGAATTAATCGGCAAAGTAAATTTAATAGTTAAATTGGATTTTACTATTTAATTTATTCAATTGGGCTAAAATAATATATCGGATATATTAATTGAAATTGGATTTCAATACGGAATTAAAATTGGATTTTAATTCAAGCGAACGAATTAATTTGGAATTAATTCGTAAGCGACTTTCGTAATAATTTTGGTAGGGATTATTATTTAATTAAATTGGATTTAATTATTTAGCGACGGAAAATTCATTTAATCAGATTAAACGAAACCAGGCCCAAAGTCGTGTTGTGTGTGCCAATTAAATTTGGAATTTAAATGGGTGGGACCCATGACTTACATCAACTTGTCACTATTTGTGATGTAAGTAGTTGAAAAGTAAATGAGGCATTAACTTCACACAACTACACACTTAAACCAACTTTGGAAGTCAACATAAGTATTATGTTTTTGGAAAACAAAATCATTATTCCTCTCTCTTCCTCCTCCAAAACCGTGAGCTCTCCTCTCTCCCTTTGAAATTTTGTTGCAAAATTTCAAGCAAGCTAGCACTTCAAGAGTTAAAAGAAGGTGATAGGGTAACTCACCCAAGTGTTGGAAACACTTAACAATGCTTGGAGCCTCAACATTCATGGAGAAATTTTTGAAATTCCTCAACCGATCATTGTAAGTCTTTCGCAACTTTCTTTGATTTTATTCACACATAAATCTTGTTTAGAGATCCTTGGCATGTCTAGGACACTAACATACGTAACGTGTGTGATTTCACCGATCAATTATTATTGGATAATAATGACCCATAGCATCACTATTTTGTAAAGAACATGGTCTTCTTGTACAAAATTAACTATGTGACAAAGGAAATTTCTCTTTTATCATTTGTAATTGGATTACCTGGATATATAAATGATAAAAGTCCATATGATTAGTACCGGATTAATAAGATATGAGACAATATTAATCCACAAAGGTTTAATCATTAAATATCCCTAGTCGTAGTATTATCAAGACTGGACTGCGATAATGCGGAATGGGCTAGTATTACACTTGTGCGCGTTATGGAAGCTTAACGGCATAGTTTTCATATATTTGGGTACTGGATACTCATGCAAGTGTGATATGAGGTTCTATTTTCCGATGATACAGGAACAGCTTCGCTCTAGATAGACCCATCGGAATCCCATTGGTAGTATGACTATGTGCCTATGGGAATCCGAATTAGGGTAGGTGTATATGGTCTTAACCTGAGACTTGCATCGCTAATACTTGCGACAATCAGTATACTTTGGTTTTGGTCGTCCGGGGCTTTAACAGGTTCTGTGTACGCCTCTTTTGGGTATATTGAGAATCGTAGTGTATTGGGTGTGATGTCAAGATGGAAGTGTCACTTCAGTCATATGGAGATGATGATTACACAGGGATACCGAATTGGTACTCTATAGTGCTATAGCCATCGGGAAAGTATGACTAGGTCATGACTTTCTGATCATAAAGCGACTAGTTGCTAATGATCCGATATATGCTTCGTACGGGGCAGACACAATTCCAGCCTCAGGCCTAGCATGTGACATCCAATACTGGATCGTAATATGCAATACTATGTATACTACGCCTGATATAGATTATATATTCCTTAAAAGAATATTTCTGGAAAATTGGGTAGGCACGGTGCTTTGCTAGAAGCCAACCATGTCTTGTAAATTGGTAAGAACATGGTACCGATTACACACGTGTTCGGATAGTCCGATGACCGTATTTACTGCCAACATATCCAGGGATCTCTTGGGTCGCCTCCCAAAGATTCACCGATGACATTTGACTCGAACAGAATTAATCTGGGATTAATTATGGGAGAGAGAAAATTAATCTAAGATTAATTACGGCAAGAATTAATCTAGGATTAATTCGACTAGAAGAGAGAGAACATAATTAATTTGGAATTAATCGGTAAAAAAAAAATTTAATAGTTCAATTGGATTTTTCTATTTAATTTATTTAACTAGGCTAAAATAATATATTGGATATATAAAATGAAATTAGATTTCAAAGTAGAATTAAAATTGGATTTTAATTCGGGCGAAAGAATTAATTTAGAATTAATTCGCAAGCGACTTTCGTAATAATTTTGCTAGGCATTATTATTTAATTAAAATATTTTTAATTATGTCGCAACGACAAATTCGTTTATTCGGAATTAAATGAACCCGGGCCCGAGCGAAGTTGCGTGTTGAATTAGCCGACTTAAATTTGGAATTTAAAAATGGTGGGACCCACTTCACTTAGATCATTTGGTGGACTAATAATGGAAGTTGTTGTTGGCAAATAAAGGCTTGAGTGAAAGGCTTGGATTTCTTGTAAAATACTCAAACCAAAAAATAACACTCAACCTTATTATATAAACTAGTCAAACTTTGGAAGTTGTAATGAGTTACTATTCACAACAACTCTCTTCTCTCCCATTTCTCCATTTCCGAGCTTCCTCTCTTTTTCTTCTTGAGTTTTGTTGCAAAATTCATCAATGCTAGCACATGAAGGAGTCAAACAAGGTGATATGGAGACTCACCCAAGTGTTGGAAACACTAAAAGAAGGCTTGGAGCTTCCATCATCCAAGAAAAAGTTTGAACTCAACCGATCAATGTAAGTCCTCTGCAACTTATTTTTGATTTTATTCACACATGAATCACGCTTAGAGATCATTGGCAAGTTCTAGGAACACTAACAATGGTATCAGAGCGAGATCTAAGCTTGATTTGATTCTAGGGTTCTTAGACTTTAATTTGGGATTTTATGCTTGGAGCTTGATTTTGCCTAAATTGATGAGTTTGTTGAGTTTATATGATGTTGAATTGGATTTGTGATAAATTGATTAGATCAAAAATCCCCAAAATCCATGCTTGGCCGAGAGTTAACCTAGGAAGCTCAAGGTTAATTTTTTGAAATTTAACAATTGGATGTGTTAAATGACATGATAGAAATATTGAATGTTGATTTAAATTAGATTGAAATCAAATTGAATGATTTTTTTTTTGCCATTGCCGTGAGCCTAGCATGTTGGAATGGATTGATTGTGCTTTAATTTGTGTTGGACATAAATTGAAATGTTAAGTATGATTAATTAAATTAATTGGTATTTTGGAAATATTAGATTAATTGATTAATTATACTAATTGCACTTTAATTAGATTAATATGTAATTTGGAATGATATATTAATTTAATTTGTTGTAATTGGGCTAATGGGCTTGGTTGGGCCAAATTTTTGTCTTGGATCATATTTGGGCCTAAAACCATTTCCATAAAATCCAAAGTATGACATTGGGCCTTTAATAATTTAATTGGGACTAATGGGCCAAAATTGATTATATGGCATATGGTGATTCATGTTGGGCCTAGGCATTATGGGTTAGATCCATTTTGGCCAAAAGTCCAAGGCTAAAGAATTAATTAAAAGCCCATTGGACTTAGTTGAATGGGCATTGGATGCTTAATGGGCCTTTGAGGCCATTTTATTGGATTTGGAATCCAAGTCCAAAAGGCACTATTAAAAGTGTAATTATTTAATTTGGAATTAAATATGAATTTGTATTGGAAACGGTTTGAATTGGATTTAAAATTGTAATTCAATATAATTCAAGATTACGTACTTTGAGTATTTATTCTTAAACGAGTTTGACTCGCGCAAATCAAATCGTTGTTTGAACATTGGATGGTCATTAATTCAAAGATTAATTAATTGGATTAGATTGATTGGATAACATGCTTTGTGTGAATACTTCGATGTATTGTATGAATAATGTATATCGGATGGATATTATAAGGGTGAGGGCAACTTTGGAAATTGTTGTAAGTATGGTACTTATTTATTAAATCGGACCTGCGTGTCAAACCTTTTATCTCTATTCTCTTTGTATTTCTCTCCTCACCAATTCCCCTCAATGCAAATGTGGTTTCTTATTAATGTTATGTAATTAGGTAGATGTAAGAATAGTGCTAGCGAGAGAGATGAGATAGAGAGATTTTTTCTAGGAATTAGGGGTGAGCATCGGTTCCGGGTTTACCCAGAACCGATTGGAACCGGACCGAAAATCCGGGTTTGGAACCGGAACCGGTTGTAACCGGTCCGGTTCCGGTTCCAAATATAAGGAACCGATTTTAACCGGTCCGGTTCCGGTTCCAGAATGATGGGAACCGGAACCGGACCATTTAACCGGAACCGGAACCGTATTTGAGACCCGAATTTGGAACCGGTTTAGTGTTGTCGCTTTAATGTTATGTCCGCTTTAATGTTGTCGCCTTGAAAGCTCCATTATTGCTTCCTTTTGGCGATAAAATGATTTTTCTGCCAGATCTTGGCCTCCTATAATTTTCAGAAAATTAATTAAACAGAACCGAAGCTTCTGTTCCTTTTTCACTGCACAGGAAAAAAAAAATCAATCAATATTAAAGATTAAAAAATGTAACTGCTACTTTTAAACAATTTAATTATTTTCATTACCAATATATTAATAAAGAGAATCAAAAGAATCCCAGGTTGGCAGTGGCGAGATTATGACTAGAGTATTACACATTTATTTATATCAACATTCAAAATAGGGTAATTCGGAACCGGACCGGAACCGGACCGGAACCGAATTGGAACCGAATAACAGGGTACCCTGTTTAATTGGGTAGGTTCCGGTTCCACTTTGTTAGGAACCGGTTTTTTTCGGGTAGGTTCCGGTTCCATACGGAACCGGAACCGAACCCTGTTTTGCTCACCCCTACTAGGAATAATTTGTTATATATCCATCCGCATATCATTATTAAATTTTATCGCGACTTATTATGCTTTTAGAATGCATGTTTAAGGGTTTATGATGATACCTAATCAAAGATAATAAATTGGTTGCCAATTTACGCGAAAAACCCTCATTCAATATTAAGCGTTGTTTCCTTCCATTGAGTGGTTCTCTCTCAAGATCCAAGATTGGCATTGGTTTGTTGGCCAAAGTCAAGACCTTTGTCCATCGCGGATGTGTTTGTATCACGTAAGCTTTGTTCCATATCGTATGTCTTGGGCGGTTTTGACTTGTTGGCCAAAGTCAAGGTCACTTCTAGTTCATCGACTTCGATTACGAAGCTTTCCCACTGTCAATGGGTCGCGCTTAACTAGAATCATTAAGCTTGTTGAGCCAAAGCCAAGGCTTTGTTGATTTAGAGGAAAATGTTAAGAAATATATTGGAAATATTTACACATATTGGATATATGTTTCGGACTTGGAGGTCCACCTACTGGATCTAGGAATTGGAGGGGATCCAATTGATCTTAGAGATCTACCTAGTTAAGTTTCATACAGCTTGTTGGCCAAAGTCAAGGTTGTGTGTTATTTAACGGGATCCTAGCCCACTAGGAAACTAGGTTTCCCGAGTACTCCACAGAGGGTTAGAGGCTCGCCGAAAAATAGTGGGAGGCAAGTATTAAATTTGCAATTTCGTTTAGATACTTGCCAATACGCGCTCATTTTATTTTTCGTCATTAATTATACATATATTAGTTGGACTAATATTCAATTATTGTTTTAATTGAACAGTTGGACTGTATTCAAACTACTTCATTTGTAGTTGGTTATATAGTTGGACTATAGTAATCAATACATTTGAAAGTAACCAATCAAATTGTAGTTAATTATATAGTTAGACTATAATAATCATTACATTAGATTGTACTTGAAATCGTTGATTGGATAGTTGGACTATAGCAATCAAGATGACTTGAAAGATTAACGTCAAATGACATAATCATGGGTGAAAATGTCTTTAACGGCTTTAATTTTCTAGATTTGGAAAAGAATCTCAGGATAGTCCTGAGAGCTGAGAAGTTACTCTATTTGATAGAAAAACCTTTCGGGCCTGAGCCTGGAGATGAGCAAATAGTGGAGCATGAGCTTTGGAAGACTCATAACTTTAGTGCTCAATCTGTCATGCTTGCTGCAATGAATCCTCAAATTTCATCGTCGGAACTAAGGATTAGATCCTTGTACCATGATGAGGAAATTAAAGCAAGTACGAATTGCAAAAGAAGCTCTTTCGCTCGCGTGTGTTAGAGGGTACATCTGTCAAGCACTAGGTGTCGCAGATGATTGCTGACATCGAACAACTAGGTAAGCTGGGCATTACCTATGAGGCCGAGACTTCCATAGATTTGATCTTACAGTCTCTGCCCGAATGCAAAGGCAGGTTCATGATAAACTAAGAGAAAACTCTTGGAGAGTTAATGGTTATGCTCAAGGAGGCAAACCTAGAGCTTCTAAAAGGCAAGAAGCGCAAGACGCATTTTACTTCGACATTATAGAAGGCCAAGGCTTGGCTGAAGGCTTCTGGGGTGTGAAGAAAATGGCAAGGCTAAATCGTCACAGTCTTCTGGGAAGACAAAGGACATATCCCAATATGTCTGCCTAAATTGTGGCAAACGAGGTCACTGGAAACGTGACTGCCATATGAACAAGGCAGACATGAAGGAAGTGAAGGCGGGGCAAGGCTCAGGCTTCACGTAAGTTTATTATAAATATGTCCACTACCAGTTTTAAAATTGGATTTTAATACTGGATGTGGAACATACATATGTACTGATTAGCAGGATACTGGCTTTAGATGAGATCGACCATCAAATCAGAAACAGGACGAGAGTCGCTGTTTTGGCCATAGTAACCTAAGTTTTGGAACTGCCCTTTGGGCATGTACTTAAATTAGAAGACTGTTATAATGTACCTAGTTTGACTAGAAACATTATCTATATATCTAGTACAACCTGTTGCGGGTATACCTTTGTATTCCAGAACACTGGGTGTTTTGTTTAAAAATATGATATTGAGATATACACATTAGATGTGAATAACTGTCTTTATATTTTGAATATAAATGAATCTCAAACATATAACATGACAAACAAAAGGCTCAAACTGAGTAAATCAGATGAGACTTATTTGTGGCATTGTTGTCTGAGACACATTAACAAGACTTGTATATCCACACTTTCGAAGAGTGGATACTAGGACGGATTTGATCCTAATTCAAATTATGTCTACAAATCTTGTTTATTAGGTAAAGTGCCTAAAACATATTTTACTTGGTAAAGGTGTATTTGCCACCGATCTGTTAGCCCTCGTTCATAGTGACATAAATGGGCCCATGTCTAACTAGGCTAGAAGTGGATATGAATACTTCGTAACCTTTACGGATGTGGCATTGCATTATGGTTATATGTATCTTATGAAACACAAGTCAGAAACTTTTGATAAATTCAAATAGTTTCAACACGAAGTATAAAAACAGACTAGCAAACTATTAAAACACTACGGTTGGACCATGGTGGATAATACTTAAACATATGAGTTTCAAGATTACTTGAAAGAATATGGTATTATTTCACAGTGGACTCCTCCCGGAACACCTCAATTTGACGGTGTGTCCGTACGGAGAAACCAAACTTTGTTGGACATAATAAGGTTAATGATGAGTCGCTCTGAGCTACCAATTTCCTTATAAGGATACGCATTAAACAGTGCAGTACTTATTTTGAATAAGGTTCCATGAAAATCTGTTAGATAGACTTCATATTAGATATGGACAGGAAAGAAATCAGGTTTCTCATTCCTGAAGATTTGGGAATGCTGGACATATGTTTGGATGATACCAAACTACAACCCAAATTGGATAAATACCCATTTGTAATTGGTTATCCTAAGGAAACTAATTCCACAAATCATAAGAGATCAAAGATATTTGTTGCTCTCCATGCGGTTTTCCTTAGAGGAATACCTAAATGCAGTGGTAAGTGGGAGAAAAGTAAAACTCAATAAAAATTGGAGTGATACTATTCTAGGAACCGACCCCTTAACAGAACATGAACAGTTCGACAAGGATAAAACTGTACCACAATCTTCAATAATGAAATATTTCAGTTTGACTCCCAAACCGCTTTCCTTAATGGAAACCTTTTAGAGGATGTTTGTATGCAACATCCTGATGGTTTTGTCATGCCAAAACATGCAAACAAGGCTTGCAAGTTAAATCAATCCATTTATGGATTGAAGCAAGCATTGCGTTTTTAGAACCATCGTTTTGATGTAATCATAATAGTATATGATTTAATTCAAAATGAAGATGATTCTTGTGTATATAAGAGGGTTAGTGGGAGCGCACTGATAATGACTGTCGTAAATATTGATGATGTATTGCTTCTCGGCAATAACATTCCCATACTTTAATCGGTGAAAGCTTGGCTTTCATAAAATTCTCCATGAAAAACCTGGGAGAAGCAGGCTTTATTATGGGAAAAAAGATCTACTGGGATAGATCTAGAAAGCTGCTGACACTCTCCCAGAGCTCGTACGTTATGAAATGTATGTGACCTGATGTCTCATATGCTTTGAGAATATGTAGACGCAATCAGGAAAATCCAGGTGATGGTCACTGGATTGATAAAAAAAACATCCTTGAGTATCTTGGACGAACTAAGGATGCTTTCTGAGAATATGAGGAAAGGATAACTTAAGGTGACTGGATTCACCGCTGCAAGTTTCCAAACCGGTAAGACGACTGTAAGTCACAATAAGGGTACATATTTAGTTTGAACAATGGAACAGTGAGCTGGAAATCTTCCAAGCAAGATATTGTTGCCGATTAAACAATAAAAGTGGAATATTGCTGCAGCTGAGGCAGCAAAAGAAGCATTTTGGATCTATATATTCCTAATTGGATTATAAGTAGTTTTATTAGCAGCTGAGCTAGGCTACAGCATAGGATAAAGAATCGCGGTCTCATCAACGATCCAAATACATACTTTGACTATTTCATCTGATTCGTGAGATCATACATTGTGGCGATGTGATGATCAAATAAATCACATCATATGATAACCTTGCAAATTCGCTGACGAAAGCTGTGTCTCAGCAGAGGTTTGAGCGACCCGTACATAGTTCAGGTGTTGGACACTTGAGTGATTGTCTATAGGCTAAGTGGGAGATTTTTGGATAATTATGACCCATATCATCACTATTTTGTAAAGAACATGGTGTTCTTGTACAAAATTAACTATGTGACAAAGGAAATTGCTCTTTTATCATTTGTAATTAGATTACCTGGATATATAAATGATAAAAGTCCATATGATTAGTACCGGATTAATAAGATATGAGACAGTATTATTCCATAAGGGTTTAATCATTAAATATCCCTATTCGTAGTATTATCGAGACTGGACATCGATAATGCAGAATAGGCTAGTATTACACTTGTGCGCGTTATGGAAGCTTAACGGCATAGTTCTCATAAATTTGGGTACTGGATACTCATGCAAGTGTGATAGAAGGTTCTGTTTGCCAATGGTACGGGAACAGCTTCGCTCTGGATAGACCCCTCAGAATCCCATTGGTAGTATGACTATGTGTCTACGGGAATCCGAATCAGGGTATGTGTATTTGGTCTTAAGCTGAGACTTGCATCGCTAATACTTGCGACAATCAGTATACTTTGGTTTTGGTCATCCGGGGCTTTGAAAGGTTATGTCTATGCCTCTTATGGGTATACTGAGAATCGTAATGTATTGGGTGTGATGTCGAGATTGAAGTGTCACTTCAGTTATATGGAGATGATGATCACACATGGATACAGAACTGGTACTTTATAGTGCTATAGCCATCGGGAAATTATGACTAGGTCATGACTTTCCGATTATAAAGAGACTAGTTGCTAGTGATCCGATATATGCTTCGTACGGGGCAGACACAATTCCATCCCCAGGCCTAGTATGTGACATCCGATACTGGATCGTAATAAGCAATATTATGTATACTACGCCTGATATAGATTATGTATTCCTTAAAAGAATATTTCTGGAGAATTGGGTAGGCACGGTGTTTTGCTAGAAGCCAACCATGTCTTGTAAATTGGTAAGAACGTGGTACCGGGTACACACGTGTTCGGATAGTCCGATGACCGTATTTACTGCCAACATATCCAGGGATCTCTTGGGTCGCCTCTCAAAGATTCAGCGATGACATTTGACTCGAACAGAATTAATCTGGGATTAATTATGGGAGAGAGAAAATTAATCTAAGATTAATTACGGCAAGAATTAATCTATGATTAATTCGACTAGAAGAGAGAGAACGCGATTAATTTGGAATTAATCGGTAAAAATAAATTTAATAGTTAAATTGGATTTTTCTATTTAATTTATTTAATTGGGCTAAAATAATATATTGGATATATTAAATGAAATTAGATTTCAAAGCGGAATTAAAATTGGATTTTAATTCGGGCAAAAGAATTAATTTAGAATTAATTCGCAAGCGACTTTCGTAATAATTTTGCTAGGCATTATTATTTAATTAAATTAGATTTAATTATGTCGCAACGGTAAATTTGTTTATTCGAAATTAAACGAACCCAGGCCTGAGCGAAGTTGCGTGTTGAATTAGCCGACTTAAATTTGGAATTTAAAAGTGATGGGACCCACTTCACTTACATCATTTGTTGGACTAATGATGGAAGTTGTTGTTGGCAAATAAAGGCTTGAGTGAAAGGCTTGGATTGCTTGTAAAATACTCAAACCAAAAAACAACACTCAACCTTATTATATAAACTAGTCAAACTTTGGAAGTTGTAATGAGTTACTATTTACAACAACTGTCTTCTCTCCCATTTCTCCATTGTCGAACTTCCTCTCTTCTTCTTCTTGAGTTTTGTTGCAAAATTCATCAATGCTAGCACATGAAGGAGTAAAACAATGTGATATGGAGACTCACCCCAAGTGTTGGAAACCCTAAAAGAATGCTTGGAGCTTCCATCATCCAAGAAAAAATTTTGAACTCAACCGATCAATGTAAGTCCTCCGCAACTTATTTTTGATTTTATTCACACACGAATCACGCTTAACGATCATTGGCAAGTCCTAGGAACACTAACAATTATATACTCACATATGACAATATTATTAATATGATTAATAATATTTTTTGTCACACTTGAAACTATATGTTAAAACTTAATATATGGTTTTTAATAATTATATGATAATTATTAAATACATAATATTAAATTATATATGATATAATTTAATAAGGCTAATTTTTAATTTCTAAATTTTGGGTTTTGGAAACCCTTGGATTATTTTTGGAAGTTACAAATTTTAAAAGGTGGCAACTCTTTAATTTTGTAACACCCTTTTTAATTATAATAATTAAAAATTTATTGTTACAAAATTGAAAACGATATCTTACCTTGGCAGAAAATAACAAAAGGTGGAAGTGGAAGAGTTTTATTATTTTGGAAACAAATAACCCTAGGTATAAAAATATTTTCAACCTTCTTTTTTGCATAAGCCTCTCATTCTAACCCTAGCCACCTTCTTCTTCATCCAACAATTCTCTCAAGTGTTGAGAAATACAAAGAAGAACAAAGAAAAAATACAAAAAAGAAGTGTGATTTTTTATCTCTAAAAGTGTTTTAGGGATTTATTTCTTGAGTATAGCCAACCCTAATTTCTGTTGATAACGAGATATAGCATGGAAGACTTTTTGGTGTCAAGCGAAACCTCATCATCTCCTCTTCTTATCTTTCCACACGGCAGTGAGCAGAAAATTGCTCATTACCGCACACAGAAGTTGTGTAACGGGACTCGTTTTATTTTATTTTCAATCCAGATTTTTGGAGAACTATAAGGGGTGTTTTGGGGCTGTGTTAGGGTTATTTTTGGAAAAAAAATCAGACTTCAAACATAACAAAAACTGATTCATACAAGGGCTGAACTGGGCAGTGAATTTGGTGCATTTCGGGTCCAAAACAGTCTAGTTTTTGTGTCATTATTATGGGGCTGAAAATTTGTCCAAAACATAAAAAAAATTCAGTCTTGGTGTTGGTAACATTCGGCCACTCAAAGAGAAGGGCAGAAAAAAAAAATTCAACTCCGATCTGGGTGCCTAACATATTTCCGCTGCGCTAGGAAAGTGGTTCCTACAAAAAGTGGATCCCCTAATTTAAAATTTTCAATCACTTCAAACAATTCACTCTTTTTATTTTTACTCGATTTATTATTTTATCGTATTAAATCTATTCCATGTGGATCAACCCCAGACTTATCGGGTTATTTTATTACTTCGACACTATCATACTTGGGAGTAAATAACCACTTTGTGAGTATGTCAAGTTTTTGGCGCTGATGCTACTAAATATAATTTAGTAGATAGAATAATAATTTAACATTTTTTCATTTGTTTTCCTTCTTTTCTTTTCTTTTCATTTTATTTTATTTTTCATTTTTTATTTTATTTTATATTTCATTTCATTTCTTTATTTTTTTTTTACATCTCATTTTTTTCTTCACAGTTGTATTGATCTAAGCTGTCCTGATTGATCCTAACTAAATCTTGAACCCATACATCCCTCATATAAACAACTTCTTTACTTAATTCTTCGAAGTTATAGGAGACAGAAATCTCAATTAAATTGGAGTTTGTATTTTTCCAAAGAATTTCTTGAACCATCTCCATCTAGAGATTCTTCCATAATTTTTTGTGAGAACTTAATTCGAGAAATTGAAACAACTGAACAAGAAATTCAATTAAGAACTCAATAGACAAGAATCAAATGACATTTTTAGGAACTAATCAATATTTTTTTTCTTTTGTCATTTATTTTTATTTTTTCACTTGTTTATTATTTTTATTTTTTCTTTTAGTAAGTATTGCATTTGTATATTTAAATTTTAGCATTTAGTCTGAATTTAGATTACATGAGACATTGGTCTCGATCATCTAATGGTAGATTAAATAAAGAGTCTCCATTTCCTTCATCGTCAGTCAAAATGGCCGAGAACCAAATTGAAAACCCACATGTCCGAGATCAAAATCCATTTGACCAAATAGAACATGAGTCTCATCATGAAGATCTTAATCATCATATGAAACTCAGAAAATTCATGAATCCCACTAGGACATTATCACCATCTTGCATTGCTTTCCTCTATATGCATCACGTTTCAATTTTAAACCAGGTATCATCAAACTTTTACTCACATTCCTACCCTATGAGGGTCTAACATCCTAAGGTAGACAAGTGGAAATGATATGTAATGGTGAGTTTAGGGACAAAAATCTCAAAGATGAACTAGATTACCTAGAACACATAGTAGAGAATGCACAACAGTGGGACATATTTGGCACTTATGAGTCATCAGTAGAACCACAATCATCTGGTAGAGGTACGTTTAACCTTAGGGATGACTATTACCTTTCTGCTAAATATGCATCTCTAGTTAAAAATGTTGAGGCATTAGAAATGAGGACGAGTGATTATGTTAAGTCAATTCAAGAAGTCATATGTCACATCTGTAATTTAAATGAACATGTCACACAAGTTTTCCAAACCTTGCCAGCCCTGCAAGAATGTTTCCATGACCAAGTCAGTTCCATAAACACCTTTAAGAGACCAAATCCAAACCCATACTCCCAAACCTACAATTTTGGTTGGAGAAACCATCCAAACTTCAATTTGAGGAATAATAACCAAACACAACTATCACAACACTCCCCAGGTACACTAGAATTTCCAAAAATTCCCAGAATTATACACCATATATCCCACCACCTAGGAAAACCCTTGAAGATACCTTGCATACATTCATTGAGAAATAGGAAGCCCTCAATAACTAAAATGTGCTAACATTGATTGATTTGAAAGATACTTTTGCCAAAATCACATCTACATTGACCATTAATGAAAAAGGAAAGTTTCCTACACAACCAAAGTCAAACTCCAAGAGTCATCAAAACCTTCATGGGGGTAGTTTTGGTAGTCAACACATAGACCAAGTCAAATCCGTTATTACTCTTTACAGTGGTAAGGTCATCCACAGATCTATTTTTGAACCTCACAAAGTTGAAAATAAATCAGATTCATAGGGTAAGGAAGTTATGAACCATTACCTATCGTTGATGATAATAATTTTTCATATGCACCTCTATTTCCTCAAGTATTGAAAATAAAGAAATTGAACCATTCCCTAGAAGTATATGAAATATTCAAACAGGTGAAAGTAAATATTCCTTTATTAGATGCCATCAAACAGATACTATCTAATGCCAAATTTCTGAAAGACTTGTGCACCGTTAAAAGAAAACATCAGGTAAGAAAGAAATCATTTCTAGCTAAACAGGTAAGTTCTATTCTCTCAACCGATAATGCATTGAAATACAAAGACCCTGGTTATCATATTATTTCTTGTATTATTGGAAATCGTAAAATTGAACATACATTGCTTAATCTTGGAGCTAGTGTCAATTTGTTTCTATTTTCGGTTTACCAAAAACTTAATACTGGCGAGTTAAAACCAATTTCAACTACTCTTATACTTCTCGATATCAGTTAAGTACCGAAATAAATTATGGAAAATGTGTTATTATAAGTCGATAAATTCATATATCATTTGCATTTTATTTTCTTAGAATCACAACCTGTAATAGAAAGTTACAAACTAGTTCATGTAATACTTGGTCGTCCATTTTTAGTAACAGCTAATGCTTTAATTAATTGAAGGAATGAAAACAAAAATTTTTCTTTTGGCAATATGATGTTGGAGCGTAATTTTTTTAATAAGTGCAAGCAACCATAAGATGAGGATTATGAAAATGAGAACATGGAACTAATTAAACAAATTTTGGAAGAATATTCAGGGGACTGAATCTGATCCTATGAAAATCTGTACAACTAATTTTCTTAAATCAAGTACGCAATTAGATTAGTATATTTCTAATGATTTTTCTTTACTTGATTCTACACAGGTACTGGAAGATGATGGAGGTAAATAAAATTTTGAGGAACTATGAACACTTGAAGAAGAGAAACATGAAGAAGCACCCAAATTAGAATTAAAGACTTTGCCTGAAGCATTAAATATACATTTCTTAAAGATAATGTCAGGACACGTCGACCACCCAAGAAAATGTTAAACCTTTACAAGAAATAAGTGGTTAAAACAAGAGTCCTTAAATTTCTTGATTCATCCATCTCTTACATACCTGGTTTGGAGAAAAACACATATGCTAAGAAACAGAGAGCTAAACAATTAGTGTTTGTTATAAATGCGCACGTTGGACGTGCAACACTCGTTGTCGTTCTTTAGGAATGATGTCTAATAATCGCGAAGAAAAAATTCAATCCATTAGAGATGGCTTGAGTAAAGAGTCATTAGATAATATATCATTGACTCTTGAGACGCATCTTAGTTGATTTGATAGATTGATTCGCAACTTACATACATAATTTCAAAAAGAAAGACAATAATATAGTCTCAAGATTCTGATTTTAAAATACCATGTTTGCCATTTATAAGAAAATTGGATGGGAAACATATCCTTGACCCATAGAAGGCGTTCAAGACGTTACTAGACGTAAAACCAGAGGAAGATATGAGCCACAATCACAACTACCGGTACTAGTGTTTCAATTTATTACTTTGATTTCCTTTACTTTAATTTACTATTTTGATTTACTTTGATTTACTTTAATTTACTATTTTAATTCCCTTTACTTTAATTTTACCAACAGTATCTAAACATTTTGACTTTCACGATCTATTTTACTGTTCATATGTCATTTGTCATTTTACATGTACTAATGCTTTTATTACTCATCTTTTTTTAAGATCCATAAATACAGCTCGTCATTTCCCTCTTTGACATATCCGGATAAGAGAAAAAAAATAGAGAAAACTTCAAGACGATAAGTCACTAATATCTGTGTGTTTTTTGGAACTAGCTCTGGAACTAAATAAGAATTTGTTGAAGCTACAAAAGAATTGGGTAAAGTTATGACGGAAAGAAATATAAACTTAAGATATGGAGGTGGCAATCTTGGATCGATGGGATGTGTTTCAAACGCCGTTCAAGAAGGTGACAGTCAAGTTTTAGGGATTATTCCAAAACCTTTGGCAGACGAAAACCTCATCTGAAAATAAAATGAAGAATACATTGTCTTAAGTATGTCTGAAAAACTTACTGAAATGATTAATCATGCTAACACTTTTATTGCTTTACCAGGTGGGCTAAGCACGTTGGAGGAAATATTCACTATTGCGTCATGGGCGAACTTGAACATTCATCGAAACCCATTGGACTACTTAATGTTGATCACTCTTTCGATTTTCTTTTAGTATTTTTGAGGATGTCAAAAGACTCGGTTCATTTCAAAACCAATAAAGATACGTCCTAACTGCAAGAAAAACTGATGAATTAATTGACCAACTCTTAGTTTATGAACTAAAAATCGACCTCATTCTTTCCAAGTTGAACTGGTCCGATAACGATTGTAGCAATACGTGTAGAGTGGACTTGAATCTTAATCTGTAACTTTTTTTCTTTTAAATAGTCGTAGATTCAATTGTTAATTCCACACAAATCAAGTGATGTCTTCTAAAATCTACTTCTTCTTACTCAGACATTGGGGACAATGTCTCAATTTGGTTGGGGGTAGAGGATAGTTGACTAGATATTTTCATTTTTATGTTTCATTATTGTGATTTTCTTTTAAAAAAAATATTTTCTTTTTTGTGTTGTTGTTTTATATAAAAAAAATTATGTTATTTTTTCTTTGTTGTTATTTTGTGTGAAAAAAAAGTATTCACAAATCAACAACATATTTTTCACTAACCAAGCTAAATTGTTATTCAGAGATGGCAGTGTAAGGAGTTTTCACTCCTGAGACGCATCTCAATGTAATTCGTAATAAGTTATTTTTGTTTCTTTCTTTTTGAAATATTTAAATTTGTGAATTCTTCATAATATTGATTAAATTGATCTTTATATGCTCATTTGATAGGTATTATCAACATACAAGGTAACATATGATCGTGGGTTGTAAGTGAAAATTTTGAAATATTCAATTTTCTAGTTTGTTGGAGGTAACATCTAAAGGTAGTGGAATATGTGTTTTAATCAAAAAAAAAAACTAATCATGTTTTTACTTAGTACACGGACATCATGCCTTAGCAAGCATTGATTGTTTCCGTAAAACGGTAGAGTTTGAGTTAGTTTAAAAATGATATTAATAATAATCAAACTTTTACTTAGTAATCGGACATCTTGCCTCAGCAAGTAGTGATTGTTCGCGTAAAACGTTAGAGCTTGACTTTGAAAAAAATATGTGTGAATAAGTTTGATTTTATAACCTCTCTAACTCGAGCAATTAAGTCTGTAGGGGTGTTTTAACACTTAATACCCTAAGACCAACTGGTCTGGGAGTCACTGACCCAAATCTCATTACATAGGTTAAAGAGAAAGCTTAAGGAAATCAGACACTTCTTCTTTTTAACATTAGAGATCTGAATAATTAAGTCTGTGGAGGTATCTTAACACCTAGTATCATAAAGCCAACTGGTTTGGAAGTCACTTGCCCAAAACTCGTTACAAGAATTGAGATGTATTATTATTTAAAAATATATATATTTATAAATAAACATCTATTGCCAAAAAGGTATGAACTCTAATATAATTTCAGGATAAAAATATTACTCTCTTTTCAATAAGATCTGTAAATATTGTGGACAATGAATTGATTGATACTTATTTTATGTCTGTAGAGAAGAAGGGTAAAAATTATAGGATAATTGACTTATTTGATTATTTACAAAGAAAGAAAACAATTATTAATTTGGATAAAAAAAAAATTTCTTTTAATTTTTCGCTTAAATTACTAGGGAGTAGTAATAAGCTGGTTAGGGGGTATGATGAACATTAAAAAGTGTACATTTAATAAAAGAAAAACTATTCATTATACACTTATAATTTCATTAATCTAATTGATTTAGCACATTTGTAAAATAATAATTATATTTATATTCTATATATTTTTATTGTGATTTTTATTTATTATGTAGTAAAATACTACTTTGAATGCTCAATAGGAAAATAAATATGAAATCTGAATTCTAAGGCCCAGAAACCCTTAAAAGCGTGACAACTATATTCATATCGGACTTGGAAATCATTCACCGTGATTAGATTGACGACTAAATGAGCTTACAATATATTTAGCCACAGATGTATTTTATTATTATTAATATAATAATATATATTTATATAATATATATAATATATTTTGGAGAATCCATCAAGATTTACATATAAAATATTTTTATATATTATACTAGATGTCCTACCAAGATATATATATATATATATATTTTATTAAATTAAAAAAATGTTGTCATCACCGAACCAAATTCATATTAAAAAAAGAAAGAAAGAGGTGAGAGATTGCTTGCAATTTACAAGCAAGAGAGGTGTCGGGCACCTCTGTTTCCTCAGTATCCTTCATAGGTTTCTCTCTGAAATTTTTTGAAGAGTTCCAACTCTTATGTATTTTATTTTTTTAAGCTTTCTTGTAATTTCTTTTTCTTTCAGCAATAAAATTATGAGTATTTTTATTCAAATCATGAGTAGTTAATTTCATCCTGTTAGGGAAAAGAGTGAATCTTTTAATATGAAAATATAGATTAATCTTATTTATATTATAATATATAAATCGTCATCTAATGATTAATATTTAATTTAAATCTAGATTAATTTTGCAAACTTTGTTACCGCCTGTATGGTTGGTTTTATTTATTTGGCATAATTGAGTACCTAACTGGACTTATTATAGACAAATACTATCACTCCTTTTATGGATGGTTTTAATTATTTTGGCATAATTAATTCCTGAAATAAAATAACTGGATAATAATGATAATTTATATATTATAAAAAGTTAGATTTCTAAATTTGAAATATTAAAAGTGGATTCCATAATCCTAACATTTTATTTTAATGTTGCAGTCTAATTTAAAATTTTCAATCACTTCAAATAATTCACTCTTTTTATTTTTACTCGAATTATTATTTTATCTTATTAAATCTATTCCATGTGGATCCACCCCGGACTTACCAGATTATTTTATTACTTCGACACTTTTATACTTGGAAGTAAAGAACCACTTTATGAGTGTGTCAGGTACGTCCCACCAAGGTCGTGTTACTCTTGTCGGCACGGGGTTAGAGTTTCTCCCACATTTCCTCGTCTGATCCAGGTCAGTTCGGAAGGTGTTGAAGATGGGTGGTTATAAGATGCTCGGTACTACCTTTTTGAAAGATTCAGAATCCACCAAGTATGTGAGCCTGAGGTTAGATTTGTGTTGTGATGGGATCGAGCGTCAATGTTTGTACTCACGGTGGGGTCTCTTAATGAAGTGATTGAAGTGTTCGGTCGAATTTGACAAGTGTTGATTAAATTTGATTTAGTATGAAGTGGGTGTTACCCCGTTTCGGGTTCATAATCGGTGTGTGCTTCAGTATAGGAAACACAAGTATGTTCAAAAGTTGAATCTTTATTTATAAAGTAAGTTTTTACATTGGGCCCCCTCGGGGTTACCCATACAAAAAAATACATGCAAGTTTATGCGAAGGGGCCCGGGTGCATCTACAGCGGGCTGCAGCAGATGACGAGGGTATAAGTCTACGGTCAGAGGTACCACAGACACGGGAATGGTGTATGGGATGGCCTCAGATTCTTCTTGGATAGGGCCGAAAGCCTCTTCTTGAGACATCTCACCCTTAGCCCCCCTCAAAACCTTATGAAGCATCTCCAAGTTCAGTCCGGGTTACGCCATTTCGAACATCTCTATAGATTCCTCCAACCCTTCAATTTTAGCCTTCAACTTGGTGGAATCAGAGAGGCCGGATGACTTTGTATGTAAGCTTTTCAACTCTTATTGGGACTTGGCCAGCTCGTCCCAGGCTTTGTTCAACTGGTTGACATCCTTTTTAAGTTCTTCTCATTTCTTTTAGAGCTTGTTCTTGGCTGTGACAGCCCTGCCCTGCTGGAATTTTTATTCCGTGGACTTCAGAGAAGCCTTGACCCTATCCTCGTCTCTCTCCCTCTTGGTGATCTCAGAAGCTCGGTGGAGAGAAGTAGCCACAGCTTGGGCATCCCTGACCGGCGCGTAATCACACACGTATAACGCAAGCGCACGTATCGTTCAAGTAGTATAAAAGTATCGATCCCACGAGGACATAAAACCTTTTGTTATTAATTTATGAAGTTAAATATTTACAAGTATCTAATGGATTGGTTGTTTGATTGGATGGTGACTTTAAAACTTAAAACAAGTAAATAAAATTGCTTGAAAGTAGATTGAAGAGAATTCAAATTTATAAAACTATCCAGGGTTGTGAATCCTTCCAATATCTTTTTAAAAGATGAAGTGGTTATTTTACATTTGTGTAATATATTGGTTTATTAACCTGGAACACGAAATTATATAAAAGCCTATTCCGATGGTCAAATACAAATACCCAGTATAACCCAATTAATCATATTCCTATGTTAACCAAGTTATCTGAATTCATTAAGATTAAGTTCCAATTATGGCTACCCCCGCCCTACAGGTATATTCCTATCCTGTAAGGAAATCTATTAAAGGGTTATCTATCCTCAAGGAAGATCATTAGCTATTAAGTCTAAAGTCTTAAACCTAAAATTCATTTTCCAAGTTCATTTTAAGTTTACCGAATCAATCTTATTAATGGCCAGTTAACAAGATGCATTAAGACTAAGGCTCAATAAATAAACTTTTATATTACCCAAACCGTAATTTAACCCCTTATAAACCGGTGATATTGGACTTCATCACAACCCTGGATAACTGGCTTAGTTAAGACACATATTTACGGGTAGTAAAAACTTAAATAAAATAAAAGACATAAAGTAAAATGCTGAAAAGTAAATGACGGAAAGTAAATGCTGAAATTAAATACTGAAAATTAAATGCTGAAAAGTAAATACTGAAAGTAAATCACTGAAAAGTAAATGCTGAAATTGATGAAAAGTAAATAAAGTAAAAGTGAGGTAAAAGGATCCACTTTTATTACTTCTATTTTAGATATCTCCCTTAATATAATATATTAACTTTGCATGATAATTACCAACCAGACATATAGGTGGTATCCAGATTAAGTCAAATTAATAATTAATTACCAACCGACCAATCAGGCGGTATCCAGTTTAGTCAGGTTAAAACCAATTTAAATAATTACCAACCGACTAATATGGCGGTATCCTCGTTAAGTCAGATTTTAACTAGTTTATATATTATAAGTAAGGGAGATTATCTAAATATTAGTAAGAAAAGTTTTACCTTTTACCCCAGCAAATGGGAGTTACCTCCTCATTATTGAAAAGTAAAAACTGAAAATTAAAGAAAGAAAAGTATTGTGCGTAAAAGTAAATTGCGGAAAGTAAAAACTGAAAAGTAAAGAAAAGAAAGTGCAAAAGTGGAAATTAATTACTAAAAGCTGTAAATAAACAAACAAGATACAATCTTCTTAATATTCTTAAGGAATTCTTTAGAAGAAAGTATGAATTTACAAATGAAATGGCTTGGTATTTATAGGCAAAAAATTTTCTCCATCAAATCATCCACCAAATCCATTATTAATTGCTCCACTAATTGCTCGACTAATTGCTCCACCAAATCCATTATTAATTGCCCCACTAATTGCTATCATGTTTGGTGGTGATTTGACAATTTTTATTATTTATTTATTAATTTATTTTTTGCTTTGAAAATGACTTTAATAATTACACATAACACACTTCCGGATGTTTTATCAATTTCGGATATGAAATATTTAGAATTCAAAATTATTTTGTCTTTCAAAGTTGTAGCTCTTTGAGTCTTCTTTAATCTAGAACTTCAATCAGCTTAATCTGATATTGGAGTAAAAGGTTATGCCCAAAATACGACAAATGCGCAAAATTGGAATTTCCAAAACTGCACTTCATTGAAACGCCATTTCAAGTTTCCAATCTCCAAAATTAATATGTCAAGTCCAATTTTTGCCCTTATTTGACCCATATTTCATCCTAAATGATTTCATTGAGTCCCAATAATATTTTATCTGCAAAATAAACTAAAACATATCAAAAAGTTCATCAAACCCAAGAAACTAAACAAAATATTAAGTAAAATGGGCGGTAAATATTGATATATTTTCCGCTCATCACACCCCAAACCTAAGATTTTGCTAGTCCTCGAGAAAAACAACAAAATAAAATACAAGAAACAATTAAAATTAAACTAAGCCACTTTCGTAGGGATCACGGTTGCATTTAGCGTATGCAACAAGCCTTTAAACCCCTAGGTGTCCCTAGTGGACGAGTTGTAGTCTCGTGAGGGTTTACAGCGATGATACCCACAAACGTCTTCTAAAAGTAAAAAGATAGTAAAACTAATGCACACAAAAGCAAAAAGACAAGAGAAAATAGAATAAAAAAGTTAGTGACTAAACGGGTGAAACTTCTTATCTAAGTCAATAATTGTTTTGTTTCTTTCTAAATTACCGAATAAGTAAATTCTCCGATTATTTTTACCATTCTCCATATACACAGCCAACAAAATATTAATCAACTCATTTTGCCCACAATAGTCACAAGTGCAGTTGAAAAGAGAGTAATATTTTTGTCCTAAAGTTATATCAGAATTCACACCTTTTTTTAAGCAATGGAATAATTTTTTTTTTTCTGATTTTTTTTTCTTTATTTTTTATTGATTTTTTTTATTTATATACAATATCTTCCATCTATGTAGCGAGCTTTGGGTCAGTGACTCCCAAACTAGTTGGCTTTAGGGCACTAGGTGTTAAGACACCTCTACGGACTTAATTACTCAGACTTCAGATATATATATATATATATTGATACATCTTTGATCCATGTAGTGAGCTTTGGGCCAGTGACTACCAAACCAGTTGGTTTTAAGGCACTAGGTGTTAAAACACCCTTACAGACTTAATAACTCGGATCTCAGACGTTTTTTTTTTTACTCCATCGCTTTTTATAGATATTTCCTCCAATTAAACTAGAGCACTGAATATTTCAAACTTTTCAATTACATCTCATGTTTGTATGTTACCATGTATGCTGATAATACCTGTCAACTGAGCATATGAAGATTCATTTTAGTCAGTTTTATGGAGAATTCACAAATTAAATAATTTAAAAGGAAATAAACAAAAATTAACTTGTTCCGAAATAGGTTGAGATACGTCTCAGGAATGGAAATTCCTTACACAACTATCTCACACCAATTTCACATGATTAATCGAATAAAAACACAAAAATACAAAATATGTTTTTGGTTTTTTGAAAAAAAATTCAATTTTTTTTGGCATTTTCGAAAAAATTTGACTAAAAATAAAACAATAAGAACAAGATACAATTTAACTATTCTCCTCCCCTAAACCTAAATGAGACATTGTCCCCAATGTCTTAAACAATAGAAGAAGAGTTTAGAAAACCGTACCTGGTTAGGTGAAATTCTACATCTAAGTGAAAAATTACAGGTTAAGATCCAGATTTATCCGACACCTCTTACCATGATCATCATCAGACCAGTTTATCTTGGAAATAATGGGGTCAATTTGAGGTTCAAAGGCTAAGATTTGGTCAATTAAATCTTGGGCAGTTCTGGCAGTAAAGATGAGTTCTTTTACAAGATTTGACACAAACCCATTTCTCCGGGCATCATCTAGAAACACACAAAGAAAATCATAAAATCCATTAACATTGTACAGTACAAGCGGTTTCTGGTGTATGTTCAAGTTTGCCAAAGATATCAACACGGTTGATCATCTCTACCAGTCGTTCAGACATACCTGGCACAATTAGTTCTTCGCCGTTTGATGATCCAATAAGATTCGCCTCTGCCAAGAGTTTTGGGATGATTCCCAGAACTTGGCTGCCTCCATCCTGTACAGCCTTTGAAACGATCCCCATTAGTCCAAGATTGCCTCCTCCATATACTAGATGCATATTCCTTTCAGCTAAGACTCGACCCAATTCCTGTGCTGTTGCTATGTATTCTGGTTTAACACCAACACTGGTACCATAAAACACACAAATGTTTACAACTCGTCTTCTTGAAGTGGCTTCCATATTTTTGTGTTTCTTTTTTCAGCTCTGGATGCCTTCAAGAGTGCAACAATGAGTTGAATTTATAGAACCTGAAAAGGGTGAGTAATAATAGCACAAGTATCTTCCAAAGGACGATTAATGGCAAAATAGTAAATCGTGAAAGGTCAAAAAGTAGCATGGATCCTGTCGGAGAAAATAACAAAATAAATCACAATTATTAAGAAAAGACAAAGAGATATAATATTTACAATAATGTGACGGCTTGAATGACGTCTATGCATCAGGGACAAGCTTCCCATCCAATTTTCTTATAAATTGGCAAACAGGGTCTTTTAGAGTCAGATTCCCGAGACATAACTGTTGTCTTTCTTTTCGGAATTGTGTATGTATTTTGCAAATGGCTATATGAACATATCCACTGGGATGCGTCTCAAGAGTCGAAGATATATCATCTAAAGACTCCTTACTCAAGCCATCCCTAATGAATTTAATTTTATCTTCGCGATTATCAGATACCATTCCTAAAGAATGACAACGAGTATTGCAATTCCAGCGTGCACATTTGTAACAAACACCCATTTGCTTAGCTCTACATTTCTTTGCATAGGTGCTTCTTCCAAAACTAGACAAATAAGAATTACAAGAATTAGAATACTCACCTGCTAATCATCTTCGTGCTTCGATTACCCAACGAATGTCATTAGGAATACCATGAATCGTCAGAAGTCTCATTCGTTCCATGCGAGCTTTGTAGACCTTCATCAGAGAATTTTGAGGGAGAGAAGGAAATTGCTTGTGAAGATTTGCGAGAGCTTCTTCCATCCTGAAATGCGTCTTAACCTGCAAAAACTAAACACACAAAAATTAAAACACACCACATCACAATATATACACAAATTGCTTGGGTTGCCTCCCAGCTAGCGCTAAGTTTAATGTCGTCAGCTAGACATGATTGCTCGAACGTTATAAAGGATCTGAAAGTGTGACACTTTCTTTTTGTCGCTCAAATGATTCTCCCCATAGTGTTTGACACGCTGGCTGTTAACCTTGAATGTGTTGCTCGACTTGGGATTGTATATCTCAATAACTCCGTAGGGTAACACCTGCATAATCACAAATGGACCTGACCATTTTGATTTCAGCTTTTCAGGAAAAAGTTTCAACCTTGAATCGTACAACAACATTTGCTGCCCTGGTTCCAATTATTTGCGCACTATTTTTCGGTCATGCCATTTCTTGGTCTTCTCTTTGTACAGTTTGGCATTCTCATAAGCCTGTAGGCGAAATTCCTCCAACTCAATGAGTTGGTGAAGTCTTTTCTCTCATGCAGCTTGTAGATCAAGATTCAACTTCTTCAGTGCCCAGTACGCCTTATGTTCAAGCTCAACTGGCAGATGGCATGCTTTTCCATACACCATTTGATATGGGGACATACCAATAGGTGTCTTGTAAGCTGTCTGGTAAGCCCATAATACGTCATCTCGTTTTTCAGACCAGTCCTTCCTTGTTGATCCAATGGTTCTCTCCAAGATTCCTTTGATCTCCCTATTTGAAACTTCAACTTTCCCGTTTGACTGTGGATGATAGGTTGTGGCAACCTTATGCGTAACTCCATATTTGCATCGAAGTATCTGTTGCAGAAATGTGAGCCACCATCACTGATAATTGCTCGAGGTGTTCTGAAGCGAGTGAAAATATTCTTTTTCATGAACTTGGTCACCACTTTTGAATCATTGGATGGTAGTGCAATTGCTTAACCCATTTTGAGACGTAGTCTACAACAACCAGTATGTACAGGTTTCTGAATGATAGAACAAAGGGTCCTATAAAATCAATACCCCATACATCAAATATCTCACTTCCAGAATATTTTAAACGGTCCTTCATTTCTCTCGAAATATTCCCCGCTCTCTGGCACCTGTCACATTGAAGAGCAAATAGATAAGCATCTTTAAATAGAGTGGGCCAAAATAAACCTGATTGTAGGACTTTGGCTGCAGTTTTGTTTCCATTAAAATATCCACCGCAAGGTGATTAATGGCAATGTTGTAGGACACTATTGACCTCCTCCTGTGGAACACACCGTATCAATAATTGATCCACACATCATTTTAACAGGTACGTCTCATCCTAGACATAGTGCTTGATTTCTTTGAAGAATTTCTTCTGTTGCTGAGTTGTCCATTCCAACGGCCATTTTCCTGATACTATGTAGTTGACATAGTCAGCATACCAAGGGAATTCTTGTTGTTTAATGGCAAACAGTTTTTCATCTGGAAATGTTTCTTTGATTGTTAGTTCTTTGCTAGTTGTTTCTCCATTCTCGAGCCTTGATAAATGATCTACCACCTAGTTTTCTGTTTCTTTCCTGTCTCTGATCTCCACGTCAAATTCTTGCAGAAGAAGTATCCAACGGATCAATCTGGGTTTGGCATCTTTCTTCGCGATCAGGTATTTGATTGCTGAATGATCTGTGTAGACCACCACCTTGGGACCCAACAGATAAGATCGGAATTTTTCAAAAGCGAACACAACTGCAAGTAACTCATATTTAGTGGTTGTGTAGTTGAGTTTAGCTTCATTCAGAGTTCTGCTAGAGTAGTAAATGGCATGGAAAATCTTTGCTTTGCGTTGTCCCAAAACTGCACCTACAGAAAAATCACTAGCATCGCACATCACCTCAAATGGAAGGGTCCAGTCTGGTGCTACTATGATGGGGGCAGAGACCAGCTTCTATTTTAGGATCTCAAAGGCTTCCTGGCATCTTTGGTGAAGTTGAAAGGAACATCTTTCTCCAGAAGATTGCAAAGAGGTTTTGCAATTTTTGAGAAGTCTTTGATAAATCTCTTGTAAAAGCCAGCATGTCCGAGAAACTCTGAATCCCTTGACAGATGTGGGTGGAGGTAGTTTTTCAATTGTCTCGATCTTTGCTTTGTCTACCTCGATTCCCTTTTGTGAGATCCGGTGTCCAAGAACAATGCTTTCATGCACCATAAAATGACATTTCTCCTAATTGAGTACCAAGTTTGTATCTTCGCACCTTTGTAACACATGTTCCAGATTTTGCAAGCATTGGTCAAAAGAATCTCCAAACACAGAGAATTCATCCATAAAAACCTCCATTATCTGTTCTAGCATGTCTGAGAAGATGGCCATCATGCAACGTTGGAATATGGCAGGAGCATTACATAGTCCAAATGGTATTCTGCGGAAAGCAAAAGTACCATACAGACATGTAAATGTAGTTTTCTCATGATCTTCTGGGGCGATGGCAATCTGATTGTACCCCGAGTATCCGTCCAGAAAGTAATAAAACTCATGTCCCGCCAGTCTATCTAGCATCTGATCAATAAATGGCAGCGGAAAATGATCTTTCCTTGTTACTTTGTTCAGCTTCCAGTAGTCCATGCATACTCTCCATCCAGTCACCGTTCTTGTTGAAATCAGCTCGTTCTTTTCAATTGTGACAACAGTAATTCCTCCTTTCTTTGGTATACACTGCATAGGACTCACCCAACTGCTATCTGAGATGGGGTAAATAATGCCAGCATCCAACCATTTAATGATTTTTTTCTTCACGACTTCTTTCATGATTGGATTTAATCTCATTGATGCTCCACTGTGGGTTTGTATTGTCAATCATCATAATCTTGTGCATGTAAAATGATGGACTAATGCCTTGAATGTCTGCTATAGTCCAGCCAATGGCTCTCTTGTGTTATCGTAACACTCTCAGCAACTTTTCTTCCTGCTCCAATATTAGCGAAGAAGAAATAATAACAGGTAATTCAGAAGAGTTTCCAAGAAATGCATACCTGAGATGGCTCGGAAGTACTTCAGCTCCAGCTGTGGTGGTTCTTCAATTGAGGGCTTGATTCGATCTTTCTTCGGAAGTTCCAGACTTTCCACTGGTGGTGTCGATTTGAATGGAATGGCTTGTCAAGATAGTTGATACATTCCAGAATTTCAGCATCTAGCTCGCTGTCAGTCATGTTGGTGATGTAAGCTTCAGGTTTATCCGTGGGAATTGTATCAGTATCTTGAATGATATTATCAACAACATCAATTCTGAAACATTCTTCCATATTTCATCACTCAGGAATTTCATGGCTTTGAAAACATTAAAGGTAACTTATTGGTCCTGCACTTTCATAGTTAGTTCTCCTTTTTGCACATCAATCATAGTTCCACCTGTAGCCAAGAATGGTCTCCCAAGGATGATAAGAACATCTTTATCTTCTTCCATGTCAAGGATAATGAAATCTGCTGGGAGAATGAGTATGTCGACTTTGACCAGCACATCTTTAACGACACCTCTCGGAAATACGAGCGTTCGATCAGCAAGTTACAGAGAGACTGAGGTAGGCATTGCTTCTCCGATTTATAGTTTCCTGTAAATAGAAAAATGCATTAAATTAAAAATTGCACCTAAATCACATAAAGCCTTACCAATATAATGTTCTCCAATGGTGCAAGGAACTGTGAAACTACGAGGATCTTTCAACTTCGGGGGAAGTTTCCTCTGAATGATGGCGCTGCATTCCTCCGTCAATGCTACTGTCTCGTAATCTCCCAATCTTCATTTTCGTGAAAGAATGTCTTTCATGAATTTGACATAGCTGGGCATTTCTTCCAAGGCTTCTACAAATGGAATGTTGATATGCAGCTTTTTGAACACCTCCAAGAATCGAGCAAACTATTTATCCAATTTGTTTTTCTGGAGTCGTTGAGGAAAAGGTTGAGGTAAAGTGATTCTTTCTTGATCTTTTTCCTTTGCTTCTTTTTCCTCCATCTGTGGAACTACATATTTTGGAACTTCTTCAATGGTTGCCTTGATTCCAACATCCTGTTTCTTTCAGTACCGCTTTTCAAAGTAATGGCTTGACATTGCTCCTTCCCTCGATTCCTTGGATTTGGTTCTATGTTGCTGGGAAGATTTCATGGCGGTCTGTAACTCTGAGCATTGTCCAGTTGTCCCATTTGATTTTCCAGTGCTTTAATAGAGGCTGAATGGCTTTGATTCAATGCTACTTGATTTTGAACCATAGCTGCTAAAGCATCGTATTTTGCTTCTTACTTCCTCAACTGGGCCAGCACTTCTGTTATTCCTGGTTTTTTTTCATGCTCCGGGCTTTTTTTGGTTGTTGGAATCCAGGTGGTGGGTAGTTCTTTTGCCCTGAATTTTTGCTCCATGCAAATTGGGGTGATTCCTCCACCTAGGTTATAGGTGTTGGAATATGGATGTTCCTCTGTCTGTTGAAATTATTGACATAGTTCACTGTCTCTTCTTGTGGTTGTAAGATTTTGACTCAGGTACTCCTCCAAATGGTGAACTTGTGGATCCACCATTAACTTTCATGTTAAGAGTTTCAAGATTTTTACAAATCAAATCCAGCTTGGAATTCAGTGCTGTGTTGGCTCCAACTTCATAAATTCCTGCAATTCTTTGGATCATGCTCATTTCTGTTGGCCATAAATAATTGTTGTTGGTTATTTCTTGATTAAGTCACAGGTCCTGATCTTCTCCTTTTGCCATCAAAGCTCCTCCAGCAGTAGCATCAATTGTGGTTCTCATTATTCAGAAAGTCCATTATAGAAGGTTTGGACTTGTAGCC